>APFE031626876.1:45996-62041 GCA_000404065.3 Pinus taeda | reverse complement strand
CTTCCTCCTCCAGATACATGGCAAGATTTGATAAAGTTACTTTTGAACCAAAGTTGAGAGGATTAAATCTTTTCGGTAAAAGGTTTATACTACATATACAGATAAGCAAGAGCCATAACAGCAAGTATGAAGACGCTGAGCCAACTCAGCACAGGTACTCGACATCAACAGCAGCATCAGCAAGCACAGGTGGCAGGGCCAAGAAGATACAAAAAACCAGAGTGGCAGAGCACTTCATTCTACATTTATGATAAAGCCGCACAACTGACTCTGCAGTGCCCAAAGGTCAAAAATTTATCCTAACAGGAGTAAAAAGCTTTTAAGAGTCATTTATATTTGCAATTACTTCTCATCTACTCTCCTTGTACGAGTGTAAGAGATATTTTCCACTCAGATGACTCAATACCTGAGATATTTCTGTATGAAACATCTATATATTCCCCCTCGCGTTTGTTTAGAGGGGTTGGACTTCGGATGTAAAAAAGCTCTCGTTTTCTCTTCTGTTACTCTCATGTTGTAAAGATTCAGACAGCTAATACAAAGAACAATGGGACTTCTTCAGATATTGTCTCTCATGGTGACTTGCTGGTGTGTGGCTTAAAGTTGCAGGATTCCTGTGTATTCCATGGCTCAATAAGTTTCCTTATTCCTTTCTGTTACAATTATATTTGCCATATTTTCTTGTATCTCTCATGTTTCCCACGTATATTCAATCTCTAAATAGCCAGGAAAAAGAATAACCCAGGATTTAATCTTCGATTACCCTGAGTTCAATCCTAGCTGTTTTTATATGTTTTCTTCAGTTATGGTATTTAAAGAGTAATTCTTCAGTGCTACCTTTAATACTGTATCATCACTAGAGCATGTTATTTCAGGAATTCAAGAAATTGCTCCCAGATAACAGATCTCTATCACACCAGTCAGCTTAAGTAAAGAATTCTTCATTGCTTTTTGCTAAGTGGTTTCCATTTCGCTCTCAATCTTTATAGTTTGTTTCACAGGATACATACAGGCCCTGTATTTACCTCCACACTTCAGTCAATACCTCAAGGGAACAATAGTCCAAGACCCCATTGTCCAATGGATTAGCTTCACCTGAAGACAGACATTAAAAGCTATCAGAAGCATCCTCCCAACCAAACACAAAAACAACCAAAAAATTCACTTCATAACTAGCCTAAAAACTTCACTAAAAGCAGTGACAAACCTAACAGAGATAGCCCTCTCTGGTTACAGCTGGGCTAGAAGCTGTAGCCCAAAGATTGGTTAGTGGTTACCCCGGCCGTATTCCCTCAAGAGTCAAAGGGAACAACCTAGGGATCAACAGGTTGGAGAAGGTAAGAATTCAAGTTCCTCTTACAGAATTAGCAAAAACACCAGCTTATCAGAGGGAGATTGCTGAGTTTATTAATTTAAAAGAAAATGTGAATATAAATGACACTGTAAATTTGCAGGAAGATAAACCAGTAGTGGTTTTTGGTCCACATGTAGAGGAAGTAGATTCTTCAACACCTCCTTTTTATATTTCCTTATTGATTGATCTAGGTGGATCTTCAGACACGGTGGCATGGAAAATCTCAAAATTCAAAGTGGCAAAAAAGAAAGTATCCTGACATCAGATCGAAGTGCTCGTCGCCCTGATTCCAACGGTGTGAACGACACTCTAATCTGAGCCCGGATGGTGAAGTTGTGGCAGAAAGAAGGTTGCCTTGTTCCTTTGGAAAATGAGGCTTTTTCCCTAAAAAATGACTTTAAGCCTTTAAAAGGCAAAATATCAATTGGAGGGTCCAAAGGGGCGGACTTAAGGAGGCGTAGCGGAACCCCCAATCAGCAATCTCGGATTAATCGAATTCGGGGGCAAGCAATCAGCGATATTGGGGTGATCGGATCAACGGATCAGGTCGGCGAAACCCAAAGGATCGGACCAAGACCCCTGAAAGCAGTGATGCAATATGTCGATGAGATAGGGCTGATGCAATACGTCGATATCGGCGATTGGCGATCGGCACAGTCAAGGGAAAGACCCCAGGACCATTGCGATTTGCGATCAACGCGGACCCGACAGGCAAATAAGCCCAATTTAAGGAAATTTGAAGTCCGGGATTTCGGTTTTTAAGTGTTTTCTGTGTATTATCTGTTTAAATGAAAAAGAGCCATTTTAAAGGGGTTTGCTGCATAGAAAGGTCGGACGGTCAGCCTGCCGATCCTTTTGAGGAAACAAATTTTATTATAAATAGACCACCTCCAATTCAAGTGCGCTTGTAACCAAAAGGGACATTATAAAAGCCCAATGATTGGAAAAAGTACGGGGGAGAGGATTTTGGCACACAGTTCGAGGCAGGAGCAGCACAGGAAGGCTGATTGATCATTTTGTCTGAATTAGGCAAATTTTATATGGTTTCTACCCCTCTCGACACCATGGACACAGTGGTGCTATCCATTTCTCCATCTGAGTTCTCCATTTCACAACCATTTTCCATAATGGAGGTATAAGACTCCTTTTTATGTAACTAGTGATTGTAATTCTCTTCTTTTCATGCCATTTAATGAATGAAGGCCTCCGCATTGATCGAGCAGGGCCCGGAGACATAGTCCAAGTTGGACGAACTCCGTTATCAAGTATTGGTGTCTTCTTTTTCATGCTTTTATGTGTTCCTTCTTCTTTTCTTGTGTGCACATTAATTTTTGTGTTAAGCTGCAATTTTCACATGTGATTCTTTTCATACATCTATAAGCAAAAGATCCCTGGATCAAGTGGTATCAGAGCAGGTCTTTTTAGATGTGAATTGCATGTTTGTATGCTAACAAGAGACAGACTCCGAAGAGGCAAAGGGGAATTAGAGCCTTTCGATCCCGAAGCGAGGCGTGCACATCGAAGGAGAAACATGGCAGAAGATGAAGCTCATCTTGAAGAGGAGCGCAATTCCGCAAGACCTTCTATTCAATGGCAGAGAATATCAGTCAGTTGGTTTTAAGGCTGGAGAAACCCAGAATAACAAGGTTCAGCACATGGAAATGGTGGATAAGAACCCCCTCCTTATCCTTCCGTGAGTGAAGGTTCTCCTTCTTCTCACCACCATAATTGTAGAAATTCAAAGGATGCATCTAGGAAACCTTTCTTTAAATTAGATGTTAAATTTGATCTTCCTATGTTTAATGGTGAAAGTAACGCAGAGAAGCTTAGTAATTGGATTAGGAAGATTGAGGTCTACTGCAGGATTCAACAGATCATGGAGGATGAGGCAAAGATTCAGCTGGCCTCTCTAGGGCTGAGCAGCACCGCTCTCGTTTCATGGGAGAGAAAATTGCAGAGCAGTAAGAATGTGGGTAACCTCTTTTCCTCATGGCCTGATTTTATTTTTGCATTAAAGGAACATTTTTATCCCTTGGGATACAAGAAAAAATCTTTAATGAATTGGCAGTATTTAAGGCAATGCAAAGGTCAGGATGTTCAGAGTTTTACAGAGGAGTTTAGAAAGCAAGCATTGAATTTGGGTATTGCACTTGATACACCTGAAGTTGTAACTAAGTATATTGGCTCATTGCATAGCTACATTAGGCATTCATTGTTGTTGTTTGAACCAACCACTATTGACTCAGCCAGCGTAAAGGCAATTCATATTGAGAACAGGGGCAAAAATGAAAGAGATGATCATTCCAAAAAACCACCGTTCAAACCTCCCAATGGAAAATCTAAAGCGAAATGGAAAGGAAAGGAGAAGAAGACGACAACAACCAAAGAAGGAGAAAGGATGTATTGCAATCATTGAAAAAGGAAGGCCACGATGACAATCACTATTAGAAACAACACCCAAAAAAGTGTCCAAAGAAGTATGGAGGAAAAGGGAAGTAGAAGACAGTGGCAACTGCGCAGCAAGACCTTGGATCGGATTCCGGAGATGAAGAATTAATCACAGTCGTGGGAACAAAAGGTACTCTTACACCTCATGTCAATTCTAAATCGCATGAAGGCACTAGTTTTGTGAATGAGTCCCTTCCTAATGATCGAAAGAGAATTGAACTCTTTCATATCAAAGTTGTTGTAAATCATACTAAAGTTGAAACTATGTTTGATACTGGATCCCAAGCAAACCTAATCGCAGAATCCTTGGTAAAGAAACTCGGCTTAGAAACAAAACCACATCCGAAACTTACCCGCTTGGATGGATACATGATAAAACAAAACTATATGTAACCAAGCAATGTAAAGTCAAATTTGTGATTGCTTCTAAGCTAGTGGACGAAGTAGAACTGGATGTAATACCATTGGATATCTGTGGCATGGTGTTAGGAAGCCCATATCTATATGATAGAAAGGTAGTCTTCTTTCGTCACAAAAACAAATACTAAATCACAAAAGATGGGGCAGAATACATAGTAAGGGCTCATCAAAATAAAATCAATGCCAGCCTTGTAAACACTGAACAAATGAAAAGGCTGGTGAATTCCAGTAAGGATTGCATGCTTATGGTTGTAAGGGAAAAAGAGGTAGAATTAGTTGATGATTTCTAGGGTTGTGATCATGAACATAAACAGGAATTATCTAAATTAATTTATAATTATGATGATCTATTTCAGGAACCGAAGGGATTACCTCCGAAGAGGGAAATCCAACATGAAATCCGTTTTCAGCATGACGCTCCTTTACCGAATATTGGCATGTACAGGATGTCGACCATTGAGATGGAGGAAATCAAGAAACAGGTGCAGGAATTGTTGGACCAAGGGGTCATCACACCGAGAACTTCTCCGTGTGGCTCACCGATTGTCTTAGTCCCAAAGAAATACGACACATGGAGGATGTGTGTGGATTACAGTGCATTAAACAAGATCACGGTGAAAAATCACTACCCTCTTCCACGCATTGATGACTTATTAGATCAGTTAAAGAATGTTGTTTATTTCACCAAATTGGATTTGCACAGTGGTTATCACGAGGTCTGAATTGCAGAGCAGGACGTGTGGAAAACTTCCTTCAAGACCAAACAAGGGGTGTTTGAATGGATGGTGATGCCATTCAGACTTTGCAACGCTCTAGCCACTTTTATGAGGGTCATGAATGATCTCTTTTGGCCTTTCATTGATGAATTTGTTCTTGTATATTTAGATGATATACTTGTCTTTAGTAAAAGTTGGGTTGAACATGTGTGTCATGTAAAGAAAGTGCTTGATGTATTGAAAAAATAAAAACTCTATGTAAAGTTGTCAAAGTGTGAGTTCGGGAAAACCTCTTTGGGTTACCTAGGTCATATTGTTGGTCATGGTCAGTTAAAGATTGATCCTTCTAAAGTTGAAGCAATCATCGATTGGCCTAAGCCTACTAGTGGAACCAAGGTTCGTGGCTTTTTAGGTGCAGTCCAGTATTAGAGGAGATTTATTGCTAATCTCTCTGTTATTGCAACACCTCTACACACATTGACAAGTGTGAAACAGGTCTTCCAATGGGGAGGAAGACAACAGAAGTCCTTCGAAACATTGAAACAAAATATCAGCACCACGCCAGTCTTAACCTTGCCAGACTCTAACAGCCATTCGAGATCGAAACTGATGCCAGCAGTTATGCCATGGGAGTTGTACTGATGTAGCAAAAGAAGCCGATTTGTTACCATTCTGAGAAGTTTTCTCAAGCTGTGATAAACTATCCCACTTATGGCAAGGAGCTTTATGCCTTGGTGTAGAGTGTGAAAAAGTGGAAACACTACCTGATCAGTAAGGAGACCATCATCCATACGGATCATCAGCCCTTGCAGTACCTTCAGTCACAAACCAAGTTGCAGCAATCTTGTCATTTCAGGTGGATGGGTTTTCTTCAACAATTTCATCTGGTAATAAAGTATAAGAAGGTCACTAGGAATAAAGTGGCTGATATGCTATCTTGCGCTCCTATTTTTGCTTCTGTTATTTTGCATAATGGTTCGTTGTCTTTTGAGAGTTATGCTAAACAATATGCTAACGATGATGACTTTAAAGAGATTTATGCAAAACTAACCCATGGTTCATAGGTGGACAACTATCACTTGCAGGGGAAACTGTTGTATCACCTTGGTAAATTGTCTATTCCTACAGGGGAAAGAGTACATGTAATTCGAAAGGCCACACCTCTCTTGTGTTTGGACACTTTGGTGTCGAAAAGACTTTATGTCATGTACAAAGATTTCTTTTTTGGCCTCATATGAAAAACATTGTGACTCGCTATGTAAAGGATTATGTGATGTGTTCTGTTTCAAAGCCCTCTAATAGAAAACTCGGGCTCTACACACCACTACCTATTCCGAGTCGCCCATGGGAAAGAGTGTCAATGGACTTTGTAGGAGGTTTGCCTTTGCCTAAAAAGATTCATGACTATTTGTATGTTGTTGTTGACCGTTTTAGCAAGATGTGTATTCTTATGCCTTATAAAAGCAGATCGCTGCAAGGCAGACTGCTTCTCTTTTCTTTCAGCATGTTTGGGTCCATTTTGGATTACCCACATTGACTGTGTCAGATCGCTACTCTCGCTTTCTCGGAGAGTTTTGGACCAGCTTGTGGAAGATGATGGACACCAAATTGAAAAGAAGCACGACATTTCATCGGCAGACTGACAGACAGATAGAGGTTGTCAACCGTACCATGGTACACTTGTTACGAGGCTATTGTGGGAAACATCCCAAGTTGTGGGATGAGCATCTCCCATATGTACAACATTCCTACAACCGAGCAGTGCATTCATCTACGCAACGTTCACCATTTGAGACATGTTTTGGTTACCTGCCAAAGGACCCTTTTGATATTGTCTTTGGAAGGGAAGATGGCTCCAGTGGACGTAATGATAGGGACAAAGCTCAACATTTCATTCAGCGAATCCAGTTGATTCACCAAGCAATACAAGAGCAGTTGGAGAAAAGTCAACCCTGTCACAAGGCTCGACATGCCAAACACCAAGTCGACCATCATTCCAAGTGGGTGACAAAGTGTGGTTCCACATCAGCAAGGACAGGATGAAGGGAGAAGGGAAGAAGTTGCGACCCATCCGGTATGGTCCATTCACCATATTGGAGAAGAATGGAAACAATGCCTTTCGTCTTGATTTACCAATATATATCCAGATGTACTCAGTAGTGAATGTAGAGAACTTAAAACTGTATGAACCACCATTGATCATGCACATAGATGAGGTGGGCACAGTTCCTACAGCTGATGATTTTGCACCAGAATATCTCGATGAGTTCCTTGAAGACATCATCCTTGACAGAAGGACCAAGACTTCACAGCGAGGAGATGTAGAATACCTTCGAGTTGATTTCAAGGGAATGCACTCCAGCAAGGCAAAATGGTTGGAGAAGGAAAGGGTGAGGGAACAATTCCCTCACTTGCCAATTGACTAATGAAATCTTTTGGCGGTCCAAAAGCTCCTCAATGGGGAGGATTGATCCAGGTGGATCTTCAGACGCAGTGGCATGGAAAATCTCAAAATTCAAAGTGGTAGAAAAGCAAGTATCCTGACATCAGATCGAAGTGCTCATCATCCTGATTCCAACGGTGTGAACGACACTCCAATCCGAGTCCGGATGATGAAGTTGTGGCAGAAAGAAGGTTGCCTTGTTCCTTTGGAAAATGAGGCTTTTTCCCTAAAAAATGGCTTTAAGCCTTTAAAATGCAAAATCGCAATTGGAGGGTCCAAAGGGGTGGACTTAAGGAGGTGCAATGGAACCCTCGATCCGCAATCTCCTATTAATCGGAGTCGGGGGCAAGCAATCGGCGATATCGGGGTGATTGGATCGGCGGATCGGGTCGGTGAAACCCAAAGGTTCAGACCAGGACCCTTGCAAGCAGCGATGCGATATGCCGATATCGGCAATTAGCGATCAGCACAATCAACGGAAAGACCCTAGGCCCATTGCAATTTGCGATCAGTGCAGACCCGACAGGAAAATAAGCCTGATTTAAGGAAATTTGAAGTCCGGGATTTCGGTTTTTTAGTGTTTACTATGTATTATCTGTTTAAACGGAAAAGGGCCATTTTAAAGGGGTTTGTTGCATAGAAAGGTTGGACGGTCGGCCCGTCGATCCTTTCGAGGAAACAACATCTATTAAACAGACCACCTCCGATTCAAGTGTGCCTGTAAATAAAAGGGACATTATAAAAGCCCAATGATTGGAAAAATTACGGGGGAGAAGATTTTTGCACACAGTTCGTGGCAGGAGTAGCACAGGAGGGCTGATTGATCATTTTGTCTGAATTGGGAAAATTTTATATGGTTTCTACCTCTCTCGACGCCACGGACGCAGTGGTGCTATCCATTTCTCCATCTGAGTTCTCCATTTCATAGCTATTTTCCAGAATGGAGGTATAAGACTCCTTTTTATATAACTGGTGATTGTAATTCTCTTCGTTTCATGCCATTTAATGAATGAAGGCCTCCCCATTGATCGAGCAGGGCCCAGAGACGTAGTCCAATTTGGACGAACTCCGTTATCAAGTCTTGATGTCTTCTTTTTCGTGCCTTTATGTGTTCCTTCTTCTTTTCTTGTGTGCGCATTAATTTATGTGTTAAGCTGCAATTTTCACATGTGATTCTTTTCATACATCTATAAGCAAAAGATCCCTGGATCATTGATCCATGATTTCCTCTTGCATAATTGTATGTTTGATTCAGGAGCTTCACACAGTCTTATGCCATTTTCATTGATGAAGCAACTAAATCTACAAGTTACCAAACCTTATAGAGACATGTACTCTTTTGATTCAAACAAAGTCAAGTG
This sequence comes from Pinus taeda, assembly GCA_000404065.3. Classification (NCBI taxonomy): domain Eukaryota; kingdom Viridiplantae; phylum Streptophyta; class Pinopsida; order Pinales; family Pinaceae; genus Pinus; species Pinus taeda. The sequence continues at coordinate 53,299 of APFE031626876.1, read as the reverse complement.
TTTGGGGTCATTAAGGATGTGGTGGTGTCACTTGCTCAGATTCCAGCTAGAAGCTTAGTCATGGATGTAGTAGTAGCAGATATCCCTGCTAGATTTGGAATGCTACTATCTATGTCATGGGGGGCTAAATTGGGTGGTGTCCTGAAACTAGATTTTACATATGCTGTTATACCGACTTTTGGTGGGGATGAGAGAAGATTGTACAAAGAAACTAGATTTGTCAAAACAATTACAAAAAATGGAGCAAGTAATTCACCTGTATATGGCCATGAGAAATATGACTTTGCTTGCTTCATGCTGCATGATAATCCAGAGTTGGCTGAAGATAACCAGAGGCAGGTTACTTCAGCCTGTGTAAATACAGAGCTGCAAACTGAAGGAATGTTGAAATGCTTCTTTGATGGAGCCTATTCCAAGGAAGGAACAGGTGTTGGTTTTCTTCTTATTGCACCTGGAGGTAATATGTTCCCTTTTCCCTTAAATTAGAGCTTGAAGCAACAAACAATGTGGCAAAATATGAGTCCTTGATTATTGCTCTGCAAACAACTAAACAAATGGGAATTAAGTCAATTTCCGCTTTTGGAGATTCGGAGCTGATTATCAAACAAATAAAAAATCATTGTCAAACAAAACACCCTAGGCTTAGGGCCTACAGGAATGAAGTCTGGGATTTGGTTGAGAATTTTTTCGAAGATTTTAATATTCAATTCATTCCAAGGGATGGGAATAGATTAGCAGATTCATTGGTTGTGGCTGCTAGTACTTTCAGGCCTCCTATTAATCCAAAACTAAGATATGAGGTAGAAATGAGGCACAGACATTCTGTTCCTGATAATGTTAAACATTGGCAATTTTTTGAAGATGATCAATAGATTAAAGAATTTTTTACTATGGTTGAGGAGTTTCAGGGCACAGAAATTGATCAAGATGAAGATGAAACAACAGAAGTTGCAAAAGTTAGTGGTTTAAAAGATTCAAAAGCTAATCAAAAAGTTTTTCAATTGAGAGATAATATTCTGCCAAAGGGGCTTGTCCCTCTTGAAAGGATTTTTAACCCCAATGATGTGGTTGTTGACTCAGGGAAAATTTCACAGGATGAAGACTGTTAGCGCTTGAAATTTCACCTTGGGCTGAAAAAGGTAAACTCCAAGGCAACATCACACCACTTAGCCTCGTAGCTAGCCCTACAGGGCAGGAGAGGGCTCTCTCTGGTCTATCTCGGAAAAAAAGTATTCAAAGGGACTGAGATGACCAATAAGGAATACTGATTTTAGGCTAGTAAATTGATAAAAAAGGTTTGATTTGGGATTTTTAGGGTTTTGGTGGAAAATTGGGGAAAGGCAATTTTGGGTGCGGGGATTGGACGCAGTTTTCAAAGGGGGCTCTTTGGGGCGAGGTAGGAGACTGTATTGATGCCTTTGAAAGATTTAAATGGATGAGAATGACTGGTGAGGAGCTAAGGAGAGCAAGCAATCACCTTGAATTGTCCTTAACAGCTGAAAACATTGATATTAAGCAAACTTAAAGGCAAAGCATAGCAACCATGAATTCTACCTTAACACTTCATTTGCCTAATTTGCAGAAGAAAAAGTAAGAAGATGATTCACATAACAAACTTACAAGTACAAAGAGAAACGCACCATCAATACATGTAACCATAGGAATCCCAAAAAGGACTGCAAAACCCTGGTCTTTCTTCCTTTGCCAAAAATGCAGAGATACAATGAGTAATACAATAGAAGCTTTTTCCCTCAAGAGTCCAACCATGAAAATGACTAAGAAAGTACATAATATAGGCAAGCTAACATCTTTCCTTGCCTCTAGGGGTCAAGCTCACTATCCTAGGAACTGTTTCAACCAATTCCAAACTGATCACTAAAATCTAGGCAGTCAAAACAACTTGCCTCTATAAGCTAGGAAACCAATTCATTCATTAAATTTTTGCCTATCTCATGAATGAATCTTATAGAAGAGATAAATAAGTGTCAAAATATCATAAAATTACATCATTTACATCAAGGAGGATCAAAATTCACTCCAAAAAGTCAAACCTAGTCAAAATTGCGTTTTGCTGAGCTGTAGGTACAACTTCTGTGAAAATTGCCCAAGAGGTCGCGCACTGATTCTGAAGGGGTCGCGCACCTTTGGAGCAGATTTTGAGGCACTTCCAGGTGTCAAAATGAGGAAAACGTGGGCTTGTTGGAAAGTTCTGGATGTCTACTTTCCAGCCCAAGTTGAATTTCTGAATTTGGTGTCCATTTGCCCCTCCAAAAGTGCAATCTCCCAAGACTGCTTCCTGTGTGTCAAAAAGGTGGCAGAAAGTCATTTTTTGCTTGTTTTGTGACCTTCTGTAGGCTCAAATATTGGTGAAATTTCTTGATGTTCACTGAGCAAGTGTATTTTTTCATGAAAAATCCGAAAATGCAAACTTTTCCTGAAATGGACCTCCCAATCAAAAGGGTCGCGCACGGTGTGCGACCTCTTGGTGAAGAAAACCTGTTTTTTGACCAAAAATTCACAAATGACCAAAAATGCTCAAATTTTTTTGAAATTTGTGCTAGGGTTGAGTCATTTAGCACCATTCTCCTTCAAGGAAGCCTTAGCCAAGATATGGAGGGGATCAGGCCTTTTTCTTCGTTTGAGTGCCTTGGCCAACCATCCTTGGAGCACCTTCATTCTTGCCTTGCATACGTGCATTCGGGCCCAATAGTGGTTCTTCATATTCCTGAGCAGGTCCTTATCTCTATTGGCCTTGGCCAAAAACCTCTCCAAATGAGCATTGACCCGAATAAGCATAGATTCTCGATCTATGGGTGTCAAATCACCAGGTCTCCTACGAGCCAATTCCCAGTCTTCACGAATCTTCCGCTGCTCATAAAGCTCGTGCTCATCCTCCAACTGTTTGTTGCACTGCTCTAAATAGTTAATTATCCATTTTTCCATCTGCAATTTCTTTTGCAGTGACTCATTCTCGGTCCTTTGCTCTCGGATGATCTCTTTGAACTTTGAGGCAGGGGAGCTATCCTCAATATCAATGATGTCAATATCTGGATCACATGACAATCCTTGCTCAATCCTAGGCTGCTTGCCCCTCTCTGATACCTGTGCTACTGTCGGAAGCGAGGCCCCTTCCACCTGGTGTGGAGATAACACTCACGGTGCTGATGAAGAAGGCGAGACCCCTTCCACCTGATGTGGAGAAAATACTCGCCTAGCTGCTGCAAATAAGGCCCTACGGTCTCTCTAATAAGTGACAAATGGTTCTCCCTCCTCATGAACAACCTCCAGGGGTGGTGGTGTCCCTGTGAAGAAGTCTCGGGAGATGAAATCCTCCCATGGGATACCCTACTGGGCCAACTGATGCATGACCACAATCTTGATCAAAGCATAATGGTAAATGATCCTATGTTGTTATACTGGACTCTTTCTCTGCACCAATGGCACCATCTTCTCAATATTCCGGCACATGAAAAATGGTATGTTCATCATCCGTACCCATGTGAAATGCATCAACAAGCGAATATGGTACAAAAACAAACGTGAAAATCTACCCTCACAGGTGAAATAGCACATGATGAGCCTCATCAAGGGAACATACTCATCCTTCAAAAATCTGAAAGGAAATACACCAGTCATGTACCTCATATATTCAGGTTTAATGTAAGGTTCATACTAAAATCTGTCCAATAGTTTGCGCTTGTTCCACTCTTCTCCAACATTAGGTATCCCCGTTGCTTGAGAAATCATCTCAAGTGTCAATGTAAAATCCACCCCTGCAAGATTTACATACCCGTCATGCAAATGCAAAACAAACAAGCGAACCAATTCCCTGTGATGCTGAATTTGAGAAATCCTCTAGCAAAATTCATAACATGATAGGTAGCGGAAACATGTGACTGCAAGTGGACAAGCCTGCAAATAGGTCAAAGTGGTGGGCTTCTCTCTCACATGGTGACCACCCTTACCACCCCTCCTCCATTGTACCTCAACCTCTAGTGTTGACTCACGGTCATCACTTTGCTCATAGTCGGTTTCAGTTTCTGACATGGTTTCAGGAGCAAAGTGGCTGAAATGTACTGCTGCTTCTGCTTTAAAATCTGTTGTTTTAACTGTTTTGAAATGCTGACCAGCTTGAACAATTTGGGGTCTTCTTGAAGTTTATAAGTAATTGTTGTAGGTGAGCTCCTGAAAGGTCGCGTGCAGGACTGAAGGGTCGCGCACACCCAAGAGGTCATGCCCTTGGTTTTTTGCAATTGTTGGGACCCCCTGGACGGGTCGCGCCCACCCAACAGGTCGCGCACAGCTGTGGAGAGGTCGCACGCGGATCCTCTCTGCAATAGCGCCCAAATGCTCTTGAAAACGATTTGCTCTATTGCTTGAAGGCACAATGAAGCTTAATGGAGGGAGAGAGAGACTTTATAGCCTTGTTTTGAATTTATTTCATGTCAAAACCCTCTTTCTAATGTTTTTCGTTGACACTTTTTAAACTTTGAATGTTGCTGACTTTTTGGTTTCCTTTTGTCCTGAAATTGGTTGAATTGATGTTTTTTCTTGAAAATTTTTGCAGGGATAGCTTCTAAGGAATCTTGGCAAAGGGGACCAGGGCTGCATGCTGACTTTCGAAGAATTTTTGAAGTTTTACAATTTTTACAAAATTTTTAGAAATGACCTTGGCTTTAAAAACAGGGTTTTTAAATCCAAGGTAAAAATTAACTGTACATGATGAAATATTTTGAAGAAATACTTTGATAGTTCATCCCTCTGGCCTGCTGGGCATTTATTGACTTTTAAAGACATGACCTCAAAGACAAATTGGACCTAAACCCTAGACCTAAGACTTTTGACCTCAAGACAAGACAAACAACTTTGAAAGAGTTTATTGACTAAAACAACTTGATCCAGTAGTGCCAAGAGGGGAATAAAGACACCAGCTCCTCCATCAGGGTTATGGCATGCCTAATGGAATGCAGTGAGATGACATTGATGAGACACCTACTTATGCAAATGCAAAGAGGTTTGATCGCTGATGGAGGGCTACTAGACCCACTCTAACATTGGCTCCAATGGGGATGGTAGCTCCTTGGAGGTGCCAAGAACCTTAGACCTCTGGGAGAGCAGACCAGTGTTTTATCCATTAGGCAACGGAGTCATTATTTACACATGTGACCCAATTTTGGACAACTTTATTGACTTTGACACTTGACTGAAAATGAAACTAACTTCGACACAAACTAACTCAACTTTGTGTAGAAAATGGACTGATTAAAACAACCTGAAAAACTTACACCAACTAATCTCCATCTTCAGAATTATAGCCTTCATCGCGGGCCCCAGACTAAAGATGAGAGATCGGTTCACACTTGCAGTGAAATAAAAGTAAAGTAGTAATTACAATGATAATGACTAGAGCAGAAAATGCTCAAACATGATACCTTTTGAGCAGTCGGCCATTGAACGACCCACCGAGACATTCATCACTGTTCATTTCTTTGAGAAGAAAGGCATTTGGACCACGGTATGCTGCAATTTTGTAAGGACCTTTCCACAAGTTGTCAAACTTTCCATGTTTCCCTTTGTCTTCATTTCGGGCATCCCACCTTAAAACCACATCATCGATTTGGAAATCATCCAGTTTTGCTTTCCTATCATAGATTTTATTTATGCGCTCTTGCAATTTGAGAGTATTGTGAAGAACCTCCTCCCGTGTCTGTTGCAAATGAATCATTTGACCAATCCGCCTTTGCATTGGATCCTCCTCACCACCAACTTCTTGAAGCAATCTTGTTACTGGAATACTAAGCGAAGTAGGAAACACTGCATCTGTCCTGTAAACCAGTTCAAAGGGTGACATACCAATTGACTTTTTTTGACTTACACGATCAGCCCATAATGCATTTACTAACTTTTTGTGCCAACTCTTCTTGTTGATTTCCAACAATTTCTTTATGATGTTTACCAAAGATTTATTCAAAGATTCAGCCAGCCCATTTCCTTGCAGATGATAGGCGGTCGAATACCCCAAACTGATATTATATTTGTAGCAAAAATCAACCATCTTCTTTGATTTAAACGCTGCTGCATTATCTGTAATGAACTTATGTGGACAGCCGAAACGTGACAATATGTTATTCTCAAGGAAATAAATAATTACCGAGTTCGTGGCCTGCCGGGTGGGAGTGGCTTCAATCCACTTCGTGAAGTAATCGGTGGCTGTCAATATAAGATGCTGGATGAATTTCGCCAATGAAATCCAAGCCCCACTGCTGAAATGGTGCGCTGACTTCAATGGGATGGAGAGGCAATGGCTATAATTTCTGCTTTCCTTGGAAAATTTGACATTCATGACAACTCTTAACTGCTTTATAGACATCAGAAAACAATGAAAGCCAATAGAAACCTACTCTCAGGATTTTATTAGCCGTGGTCTTCCAAAACAAGTGGCCCCCGCAGTCACCTTTGTGAAAATCCTCTACAGCTCTCTTAGCTTCCTCCTCGACCAAACAGTTCAGCAATATGCCACCGGGGTCTTTCCAATATAATGCAGATTTGATGATGCAAAATTTAGCAGCTTTTAATTTCAATGTCCTAGCTTTGTTTCAAGGCATCCCAGGGGGTGAAGATAAATTTTGAAGCACATATACAATATCACCATACCAAGGAGAGGAAACAAAGATATCGAATACCTGTAGAGCTGAATTTTCTTCATCTTCATCGGATAAGGCAGCAATCAAATTGATGTCTAGGACATGGAGATTTGTTTTAGCCATCATCTTAGCAAGACCTTGACCCTTGATCAACTTGGTAGGCTTAATTTCTACATCATATTCTAATAGTGCAACGATCCACTTTCCCCTTCTTCCTTCCGGTTGCGCTTGTACCAAAACATCCTTAACAGCTGCGTTGGGAACATATGCCAAAATATGAGAATTCAGTATGTACACCCAGAAATCTTTCAGAGCTTTTACCAGCACCAATGCTTGTTTTTCAATGATATTGTCCTTCAGTGCTCCGTCTCTTATAATACGACTGAAAAAAGCAATGGGCTTCTCAACTCCATCTCTCTTTTGCATCAGCACAGCTACCAATGTATGCTCAGAAGCAAATGAAAATAAAATAAAATCTTGTGTATAATCCGGGCTGATTAGAGTTGGGGCTGTCGTTTTTTAGCATGTTAGTGATTTCTCTAAGGTGTTCGACAAGATTCGGAATAAAGCGACGCAGAAAATTCAACTTGCCATTAAAGGACTAAATCTCCTTCTTGTTTCGGGGCTGCTCTAGTTGCTGAATAGCTTCCACACGTGCA
>APFE031626876.1:0-42987 GCA_000404065.3 Pinus taeda | reverse complement strand
CAGGGGAGCTATCCTCAATATCAATAATGTCAATATCTGGATCACATGACAATCCTTGCTCAATCTTGGGCTGCTTGCCCCTCTTTGATACATGTGCTGCTGTCGGAAATGAGGCCCCATCCACCTGGTGTGGAGATAACACTCGCGGTGCTGATGAAGAAGGTGAGACCCCTTCCACCTGCTGTGGAGAAAATACTTGCCGAGCTGATGCAAATAAGGCCCTGTGGCCTCTCTGATATGTGACCAACGGAGGAGAGCTGACATGTCTAACTTCTGGGATATCATGCTGCTGTGAAGGTCCTCCCTCCTCATGAACAACCTCCGGGGGGGGTGGTGTCCCTATGAAGAAGTCTCGGGAGATGAAATCCTCCCATGGGATACCCTGTTGGGCCAACTGATGCATGACCACAATCTTGATCAAAGCATAATGTTAAATGCTCCTATGTTGCTGTGCTGGGCTCTTTCTCTGCACCAATGGCACCATCTTCTCAATATTCCAGCACATGAAAAATGGTATGTTCATCATCCGTACCCGTGTGAAATGCATCAACAAGCGAATATGGTACAAAAACAAACGTGAAAATCTACCCTCACAGGTGAAATAGCGCATGATGAGCCTCATCAAGGGAACATACTCATCCTTCAAAAATATAAAAGGAAATACACCAGTCATGTACCTCATATATTCAGGTTTAATGTAAGGTTCTTACTGAAATCTATCCAATAGTTTGCGCTTGTTCCACTCTTCTCCAACATTAGGTATCCCCGTTGCTTGAGAAACCGTCTCAGGTGTCAATGTAAAATCCACCCCTGCAAGATTTACATGCCCGTCATGCAAATGCAAAACAAACAAGCGGACCAATTCCCTGTGATACTGAATTTGAGAAATCCTCTCGCAAAATTCATAACATGATAGGTAGTGGAAACATGTGACTGCAAGTGGACAAGCCTGCAAATAGGTCAAAGTGGTGGGCTCCTCTCTCACATGGTGACCACCCTTACCACCCCTCCTCCTTTGTACCTCAACCTCTTGTGTTGACTCATGGTCATCACTTTGCTCATAGTCGGTTTCGGTTTCTGACATGGTTTCAGGAGCAAAGTGGTTGAAATGTACTGCTACTTCTGCTTTAAAATTTGTTGTTTTAACTGTTTTGAAATGTTGACCAGCTTGAACAATTTGGGGTCTTCTTGAAGTTTAGAAGTAATTGTTGTAGGTGAGCTCCTGAAAGGTCGCGTGTAGGACTGAAGGGTCGTGCACACCCAAGAGGCCGCGCCCTTGTTTTTTGGCAACTGTTGGGACCCCCTGGACGGGTCGCACCCACCCAACAGGTCGCGCACAGCTGTGGAGAGGTCGCGCCCGGATCCTCTCTGCAATTCCGCCCAAATGCTCTTGAAAACGATTTGCTCTATTGCTTGAAGGCACAATGAAGCTTAATGGAGGGAGAGAGAGACTTTATAGCCTTGTTTTGAATTTATTTCATGTCAAAACCCTCTTTCTATTGTTTTTCATTGACACTTTTTAAACTTTGAATGTTGCTAACTTTTTGGTTTCCTTTTGTCCTGAAATTGGTTGAATTGATGTTTTTTCTTGAAAATTTTTGTAGGGATAGCTTCTGAGGAATCTTGGAAAAGGGGACCAGGGCTGCATGCTAACTTTTGAAGAATTTTTTAAGTTTTACAATTTTTACAAAATTTTGAGAAATGACCTTGGCTTTAAAAACAGGGTTTTTAAATCCAAGGTAAAAATTAACTGTACAAGATGAAACCTTTTGAAGAAATACTTTGATAGTTCATCCCTCTGGCCTGCTGGGCATTTATTGACTTTTAAAGACATGACCTCAAAGACAAATTGGACCTAAACCCTAGACCTAAGACTTTTGACCTCAAGACAAGACAAATAACTTTGAAAGGGTTTATTGACTGAAACAACCTGATCGAGCAATGCCAAGAGGGGAATAAAGACACCAGCTCCTCCATCAAGGTTATGGCATGCCTAATGGAATGCAGTGAGATGACACTGATGAGACACCTACTTATGCAAATGCAAAGAGGTTTGATCGCTGATGGAGGGCTACTAGACCGACTCTAACAGAACCTACAAATTACTATGATCATGTAGGATAGTAAGCTAGACGAAATCTAGCAACAGATGAAACAACTCATTCCAGCACAACGAGCATAGGTGGTACCGCTCGAGGGAGGGGAAGAATGATATTTAAGCCAAGCTGTTGTTTCCATGGCTAGATTTTGGAGGATAATATTTCATCCTTTTTGCATGTTTCATGACTACTAGTTATATGTTTAGTTTTTTCTGTTGTGAAGTGTATTTGGCATGGATTGATAGACTTACCCATTTTTGTTACTGGATGGAATATTTTAATTTGAGGTGGCCAACAAACTCAGTTTCCCATTTGGGCGGGTTGAGGCCACCAAAACGATGTATATGGCTGGACCTGAATTTATATGAATAGAAAAAGAAAGGCACTACCTTAGCTTACAAAAAAAAAAATATTCCTAGATGAAAATCAAATATATAGTGATTTATTTAATTATTCTTCATGGGTTTAACTATAAATTACGTAACAAAGGTGGTTTATTAAGTAATTTCTCACAACGAAAGCAATTTTACTATGGTAAAATTGGCTTTACATGGTGTACTTCGATACATCTAATAAATTAGGCTAGATGATCAATTTTTTGGTGATCACAGATTTCCCCTCAATGTATGAGTGTTAGGAGAAAAACATATGACTGTAGTACGTTGTAAAGACACAATCACTAGACAACATAGGGGAGTCAGAGAGAGGGAGAGAGAGACCAATAAAGCCGAATTGAAAGAGAATAGGGACAGAGGGGGTGAGACTAATTCAAGTCTCCTTTTATGTTGTGGTACATGACTTCAATGAGGAGGGGAGGTATACCCATACCTGCTGAGATAACTTAGTACAAAAATAATGGTTCACACAAAAATATAAAACTGAGCAATGAAGTACATGCTGAATGGTACATAACATGCTAGCATAACAGAGCCATCAAATAATACAATGTGTCCCATATACATAATGCACCTAGGAAAACATGAGCCAGGATTGAATACAATAATATATGAGTACATGAGACAATAAGCCCATTCCCTCAAAAATTGGGTGGGAGGGAGAGTAGAACAACCAAAGAAGCCCTGCTAAACAAGGAAGGGCTTTGCAAAACTGAATGGACCATCTGGAGGATATGTGCATGCTACAAACACTACCATCGGTAGGAACCAAACCCATCAACTTTGCAGAACTGCATTTGAGGCTGTAGCATAGTAGGTATGCATTTGGGCATGTGGGGGGCTACTTGAAGGGCCACTCCCTCATGAGGTTTGAAACATCTCACACACACTCCGGAATCACTGGTACAATCTGCTGCATCACTAGACCATCAAGTGTATGGATCACAAACATGAAATGACCAATTCAAAGGGCAATAATGAGACCCTCTGCTCAATCTAAGGCACCGAACAAGAATGGAATTTGGAACCAAGATACACTGCCCTTTAAGTCGTTCTTCTAGAATAAATGAGCTGATGTCGAAAAAATAGGGCTCGCGATAGATGAGGAAATGAGGATCCTCAAATTAAGCACGAGGGAAAATAGTGATGTGAATGATGGGCTGACACCAGGGATAATGGGGAAAAAGTGGGACTGAGGGATAGACAAACGACTTCCCTTGTTAGAGCATAAAGTGCATGGTTGACCTGGTAGCGACTGACGCAACTCTGGAGGGGATGAGGACAGTGTGAATGGAGGCCAAAATGAGCAACACAGGATGAACGATATAGAATACTGTGACACGATAAAATGGGACGTGAAACAGACTCCATGAATGCAAGGGTGACTCATCGCGGATGCTCTAAACAAGGGTGACTTGATGATGCTGCCACAAAGACTAGGCCCGGTGGGGACCATCAAAACATGAGTAAATGATGGTTACTCATGATGAAAATTTACATGTGCTACGAAATGTATTAAGGGAAGGTGATCCCTAAGGTACATGTGTTGCATATGAAGAAATTTGATTTTGAGAGGCAACAAAGTGACCCTTCTTCGAAAAATGGTTTCCTGGTGAAGTGTTAAATCATAAAAAATTGAGGAAGACCCATTATAGTACTCGATGAGAGATTTCTAATGGTCCTGATGGTTCATTAGATGGAGCTACAATCTAGTCGCAATGTGAAATAGACAAACTGTGGGTTTTCCTATAAAAGGGAATTTTCCCTCCAATTTGAGAGGAGGAGAAGGCCCTAAATCTTGTGGAGATAATAGTGGAAAAACTGACCATTGGAATTAGGATTTGCGACTTTTAGGCAGGTGGCCTTACTTATCTAAAGATGGCCTTAATTCTTCTTGGAACGATGGTTCCTGGTGAAGAATTAAGGGGAGAGGAAAACAAGAATGAACTTCTAGAGGATGTCTAGAATCATCCTCACCCACCGAGTCAAACATGGGGACTATGTGGACATAGAGTAGAATATTTGAAGATATGGTATCAAACATCTACGATATGTGATGTGCATATGGCTCATTGGAAAGGCCGGTAGGATAAACTATCCAAGGAATGGGAGAATAATCGACCATACCTAGATTCAGTGGGATCTAGGCCGAGACTTAATTGAGAATATGGATAGGGGAAAACGATCATGCCCCCAAGCATGGGATACTCCGGCAAGCATCTATGATGGAGGGGATTGATTTGGTATGCAAAGGTGGGAATGATGCCCCCTAGAAGGAGGAGTTTGTGGAGCACCATTGTGTTTCGAGTGCTCAAAAAATGGATTCAAGCATCTCAGCCCAACTTGGCACAAGATCCTCCAAAGGATGATAAGGGGATGTAGGGACCTATGTGCCCCCCCCAATATGCTATGGGCATACTGGATGTATTTAGAGTTGAGGCCTCCAAACAATTGTATGAAACATAATATGATTATGCATTTTATATGATGATGATGGTTCACCATTTGTTTTGTTTATGGTTACCTTTTGTGGTATACATGTGATAAATGCCAATCTAGAATGTTGTTTGCAATGACATCTACATAGTTATTTTGGGCTCTAGGAACATGACTGAATGTAATGGTTTCAAATTCATGTACCAACAGCTTAACTCGTAGATATTTTCTACATAGAACTTAGTTATGCACATGATACACACCATTCAATTGCATGACAATTAGCAAGGAATCTAAATGAACATGAAGATGAAGGATGTGATGAGCAAGGGCATCGACTAAAAAACCTATCACTACATCATATTCAACTTGGTTATTGGTGGCATATCCAATGCACACACCATTCGAAAGGACTAACGTATGAAAGGGGGTAAAAATGGCCCAGGCTACCGAGGTTAGATTCCTAGAGAAGTGACTTGCACCGTCAGCATGACCGATATACAGTGTGGATGATGGATCCATATGAAAGGTGCAAAAGACAATGGATGAGATGATGCAATCTACCTATCTTCATGGCAGAAATAAAGACATGCAAATCAAAGAGATGTGCTATGCACAAAATTTCTTGAGGTAGAGTGCATTAGGAGAATTAGGAAGGAAATGGCCTTCAAAATCTTCCGAAGGAATGTCCCCTTTCTTAAGTGCAAGGGTAATCAGGGGTAGACATAGCTTCCATGATGTCCTCATCAGGTTGGGAGATGGGTGGATGGGAGGAAGACTAACTACATAATGTGGCGACGTTACCTGGTGCATCAACCTGAGAAGGAAGGTTCACATATGCATAATCTGAAATGTTAGACGGCGCGCTGGTAGATGGAGGATCTATAGATGTTGAGACTTGGGATTCTGTCGAAAGTGGTTTGGTAGAAGCGCGCGTAGAAACCTTAGAAAGGTTTTCTTGTGAGTAACTCAAGGATGATGATAGGTAAAGGATATGGCCGGTGGTGTTTGTCATCTCCACATCGGGGGGAGGGATCATAATGGTAGGACTAGAGTCCCCCTGTTATGGTTGACTAGTAGTACTAGAATCTACAAGTAGAGGAGTAGATTATCCACTACGAGTGGCCTCATATTTGCGAAGCGCTTCAAGGTAGTTGCAAAATTCATTAAGATAAGGAAAAAAATGGGAATAGTGACCATGATGATCACACAGTGCACAAGGTTGTTTTGTGTGCAATGTTTTGAGTTTCTTAGGTGGTCCTGATAAGTTATCATGGACTTCAAGGATATTTGACTTAGGGAACATATCATGAACCAAAGGTTTAAGTTGAGGAAGCTCGGGACAATTATTGTTGGCATGCCCAACAACCTTGCACAAAGTGCACGAAGGTGGCAGTTTTGGGGCCTTGGGGGATGGAGGTGCTTGGGGAACCTTTTCCTTAGGTTCTTTCCTCTTGGATTTGCCCCCCTATCTGGATTCTTTCGCAAGATGAGTGGGTTCTTGTTAAGGTTGTGATGGAACTGAAGTAGTGGCAGGGGTCGTAGGGATCATTTGGAATGGGGTCAAAGCATGATAAGGTCTTATCTAACCAAGAAGAGTGTTTACTGGGTGATCAATGTACCATACTGGGATCCCCAAAGTCATGTTAGGAAGAATCAGCGAAGCCATGACAAGGACATAAAGTATTCTTGGAGGGTGAAATAAGAAAGGTATATGGCCTGTAGGGTAATTCCCCGACGGAAATGCTCCTAGATGGTTAAGGCCTGGAGGAATAGTTCCTTGTGGGGACATCGGAGAGTCACCCACTTGTTAGGGCCTAAATCTACCTCAGGCTGAGAAAGGTAGGGTCTAGGGCAACATCAAACCACGCTTAACCTGGTAGCTAGCCCTACTAGGTCAGGAGAGGGTTCTCTCCTTGTCAATCTCAGTAAAGTATAGCAAATGAGGCTTGAGATGAGTGATGTAAGAACTAATTTTAGGTTAGATATATGCTCATAAGAGTTTGATTAAATTTGATGATGTTTTGCTGGCTCAAAAGTGAAAGGCAGATTTGGGTCTGGGGATTGGACTCAGTTTTGCAGAGGTTTCTGTGGGGCGAGGTAGGCAAATGGTTTAGTATATTAAATTGAATGAGATGGAGAGTCTTAGGATTGGTGAGGAGTTTGAGAGGGCATGAGAGTCTCAAGGATCCTCTTCAAACAATAGAAAACATAAATAACGAAACAAACCCTAGGTAGAGCACTACAATTTCAATGATTTCTATCTTTATCCTTGATTCATTTAGTTCAGTTGAAAAAGAGAGAAAATGGCATACATAAACACATGTAAAACTTGAATTACAGAAGAAGAAACTATACTAAATCAATTTTCCACAATTATCCCACAAAAGGCTGCAAACCCTGGTCTATTCCTTTGCCAAACTGCAGAGATGAATGTACAATGTTGCTCAAAGCTTTCACAAAATTCCAACCTTAACAAATGACTGAAAAAAGTACTAGATTTAGACAAAAAACAACTCATGATAAGATTTAGGGGTTGAATTCATGAGTTTAGGATTTGTTCCATCAAGATCTAAACTAAGAACTGAAAAGTAGGTAGTGGAACAACTTGCCTCTAAAATCTAGGAAATTGATTCATTCAGTTCAAAACTACCTTTTCATGATGTATCTACCTCCATGAGTGCAATTTTAGCATATTTACATCAAATTCCATCAAGTTACATCAAATTACATCATGATTTTGACTATGAGAGAGAGAAAAGTTAAACTGAGAAAAAACACTAGGCGAAAAATAGAGTTTTTTGGGCAACAAAGTCAATTTTCTATCTTGTGCACCGCGCCTCTGTCCCTGTGCGTAGTGCCTTTTTGCAGATGATTTTGGAGGCTTTCATGTGCACCAAATTTTCTCCAAGTGGACTTTTTGGAAAGGTTTGTCTATCTATTTTCAAGAACAAGTGGAATTTACGAATTTGGAGTCCATTTCCCCCTCCAAATGTGAGTTATCCCAACACTGCTTCCTGTGTGGCCAAAAAGGGGCAAAAAGGGCATTTTTGAGGTGTTTTTGACCCTTTTGGAAGCTCTAAACTTGACAACATTTCTTGGCCATTTGTGGGCATTCATATTTTTTCCTGAGGAATTAAAAAATTCTGAGTTTTTCTCCAAATAAGGTCTCTAGCAAAAGTACGCGCCAGGTGGCGCGACGCATCAAGCAGAAAAACCTGTGTTTTGCTCCAAAAATTCAAAATTGGCAAAAAGTATCCCAAATTTCTTGAAATTTGGGCTGAGTGTCCTACATCAATTTCCATGTGGGCTTAGGAAGCCTCAGCCAAAATCTTGAGCTTGTCTTGCTCTTTCCTCTTCCTCAAAGCTTTCCTCAACTTGGCCTTCACAATTCTAATTCTTGCTTTGCAAACTTTGTTTCTCGCCAAATAGTGATAGGCCATGTGCCTTAACATCTTTTTATCTTTGTTGGCCTTCTCCAGAATCTTTTCCAGGTGCATGTTTACCCTCTCAAGCCAAGATTCATGATCAACATCAATTTCTTGTTCAAGTGGTGTCAACTTGACTTTCCTCCTCTTGGCAGCTTGCTGGTTTTCTCTTATGTTTTGGAGCTCCATGATGGTTTGCTGATCCTCTAGCTATTTGTTCCTCTGCTCAAGATAGTTGATTATCCACTTGGCTTCTTCCAGGTTAAGAGACAAGTCATGAATGTCAGCTTGTTGTTCCTGAATGATCTCCTTGAGCTTTGAGATTTGGGAGCCCAAATCGGTGTCATCATCCTGAATGAGAATGCAATCTCTCTCTTGATCTTCTGAAGGCCCCTCATCATGCAACGGTTGCTTCACCTTGTCCTGTACCTGCTTTTCTGTTGAAGGAAACGAGACCCCTTCCACCTTGGGTGGAGATAGTACTCGTTTTGTTGTTGCAAACAATCTCCTTGTGCCCTTTTGGTAAGTGACAAATACTGGCACACTGGTGATTTGAGTCTTATGCATGTATTTCTAATGTGAAGGTTCTCCTACCTCATGAAAAAATGGTGGGGGTACCTGAGAGCCTATGAAGACTTCATGTGAAATGAAATCCTGCCATGAAACATTCAGTAAACTAAGCTGATGCAAAACCACAATCTTGATTAATGCAAAGTGATAGATGTTGTTATACTATTGATGAGGAGGTTTCCTTTGCACTAATGTGGTCATTTTCTTGATATTATGGCATATGAAATAGGGGAGGTTCATCATCCTCACCCTAGTAAAATGCATTAATAATTTGATGTGGTAGGCATACAGGCGAGAAAATCTACCTTCACAGCTGAAATATTTAATTATGAGCTTCAGCAAAGGAGCATATGTGTCCTGAAGATACCTAAAAGGGAAAACTCTACTAATTTGCCTCTAAAAAGAAACCTTGATATACGGCTCATAATGTTCTCTGTCCACCAGCTGTCTCTTGTTCCACTGTTCACCCACATTCGGAATACTTGTTGCTTCAGCTATAGATTCCGGTGTCAAAGTGAATGTAACACCTGCCAAATTAACTTGACAGTTGTGAAGATGGAGGACAAAGAATCTAGCCAGCTCATGATGGTATTTGACTCTTTCCACCATCTCACAAAATTGATAGCAGGACTAATGCTTGAAGCATGCTATAGCCATTGGGCAGGCCAAAAACTCAGTAAGTGTAGTGGGATCCTCTTGGATATGTTTTCCACCCTTGTGAGGACTCCTTGGTGCATGAATTTCTTTGGAGGAGTCACTTATTGTTTCTTCATTTCTGTCATAAGAAGAATCTGACTCCATGTTTGCTAATACTTTTTTTTTCTTAGATAAGTATGAAGAGATTTTATAGTGTCAACAGGGATTTGCTGCTAAACAACAAGGATTGATGATAAGGACTATGAAGGGACTGTGAATAGGGGGTTTGGGATGCTGCTTGTAGGGTTATTGGAAATTGCAGGGTTTGGGGAATGATGTTTAGGGTTTTGGGCTATCAATTTAGGGTTTTGGGTAGTGGGATTAGGGATTAGGGTTATTAGTTTTAGGGATAGGAGGAATAGGTAAGTGTGAGTGAAAAAGGGAAGGAGGAAAGAGGTGAATGAAATGGTAGTGAGGGGAAGTGAAATGGCAGGGGTGAATAGGACAACAAAAACTGTAATTTGTAAACCCTAGGCAGTTTTCTCAATATAATTGTGCAAGGAACTAGGGTTTAATTTTTTCCCTATTGAAACACTATAAACACTGATGAAAACTCAAACATCGACAATATGGGGGTGTCAACTTACTTGTGAAATGAAGAATTTGTGATTTGGGAGCTTTGGAGGAGGATTTGTATGATTTCGGGCCTTGAAGACTAATGTGCTATGCACACTCACAGGTGCACCATGCCTCTCTAATGCGTCGTGCCAGTTAGAAACCCATTTCAAATTTTTCTCTATGTGCGCTGTGTAGGCCAGGTGCGCCGCGCCTCCAAGTTTTCACTGTTTGGATGCAAAATCGCTCGTTTGGATCGAAAACATGATTTGCACTTGCTCTCTTCTCCTTTGGCATACAAATGAGTTTCCTTTGACATGAAAACACTTTATATACTAATGATTTTGATTTTTCACTTATGAAAACCCACTTTCCTAATGCTTGTATTTCACTTGTTTTTTAAAACTCTGTTTTGGGCAGTTTGTCTTAGTTTGTGCCTTTGATGGACTAAATGCTTTGAAATTTTGACTCTTTTGTAGGGGAGGGAATGTAGTAGCTTGGCAAAGTGACCAGGGCTGCATCTCAAAATTATTACATATAGGAAAAATTAAATTACATAAAATTTTGTACATAAAACATAAAAACTTTGTTTTTCTTCAAAACAGGGTTTTGAGGAAAAATTAATCATTGAGCATGTGATTATTGAAATTTTTGTTGCTGAGAATTTATTTGACCTCCTCATGTGCCTACCGACCATTATTGAGCTTTTACAAGACCTTGAGGACAAACGCTAGACCTAATGAGACCTAAAACCCTAAAAATGACTTTTTACAGATGTAAAGACAAAAATGACTATAAATGACTTGAAAATGGGCCGGCAGGTAAAGATCATGAGGGAAAAAATTATAAAATGCCACTGCCATCAGATGATCCATGATCCTAATGGAATGCAACTGATTATATGAGACACCTAAAATGCAATGCAACAAGAGAATTTTGATCACTCATGGAGGGATGAAGATATCGACACTAACATTGGCTCCAATGGGGATGGTAGTTCCTTGGAGGTGCCAAGAACTAAAAATCTATGGGAAAGCAAGTAGTACCTTCATCCATTGGGCAGCTTGTAATAGTTTGTACACATTAGCAAAGAGGGTTGGCCAATAATATCCCATTCTCAAAATTTTATTGGCTGTTGTCTTCCAAAATAGATGACCTCCACAATCTCCCTTATGAAAATAATCCATGACCTATTTTTCTTCATCCTCAACCAAACAATTCAGCAAGACACAGCCGAGATATTTCCAATAGAGTGCATTATTCATTATACAAAACTTGGCAACCTTTAATTTCATGGTCCTACTTTTGTTCTTAGCCATTCTAGGTGGCAGTGAAAGATGTTGGAACACATAAACAATATTTGAATACCAAGGAGAAAGAATAAATATTTCTGATACCTGAATAAGAAACTTTTCTTCATCTTCTTCAGACATAGCATCAATGAGATTAATGTCTAAGGCATGCAAATTAAACTCCGCCATTAGTTTGGATAGCCCCTTCCCTTTGATGAGATTTGTTGGTTTGATCTCCACATCATATTCTAATAAAGCTGCAATCCATTTGCCTCATCTCCCTTCTGGATCTGTTTGCACTAAGACATCTTTAACGACAGCATTAGGAACATAAGCAAGGATGGGAGAATGCCGAATATAGACTCGAAAATATTTCAATGCCTTTACCAAATCAAGAGCTTGCTTTTCAATAATATTGTAATTTAAAGCTACATCCCTTATGGTTCTACTGAAAAAAAGCAATTGGTTTCTCAAGTTGGTCTCTTTTCTGCATTAAGACCGCGGCCATAGTATGATCTGAAGCAAATGAAAACAAAATGAAATCTTGGGAATAATCTGAGCTGATCAAAACGGGAGCTGAAGAAAGGGCCAACTTTACCAGATTGAAAGATTTGATGGCTTCCTCGGTCCACTTTACTACACTATCTTTCTTTAACATGTTTGTGCTTTCCCTCAAATGTTCTGCAAGATTTCACACAAAACGACGTAAGAAATTCATCTTATCGTTGAATGTTTGGATCTAATTTTTGCTTCGTGGAAAATCAATATTCTAAATGGCTTCCACTTGATGCGGATGCCCTCCTTAGATATTATATGACTGAGAATCTTGCCTTCATCCATGGAAAACAAACTCTTCTTTGGATTGAGAGATATGCCATACTTTCTACACCTCTGAAATACAATCTTCAAATGATAAAGGTGCTCTTCATCTGAATTAGAAAAAACTATCAAATAATCAAGATAAACAACTAAAAACACATATTTTTCATTAGCAAATGTGATATCCATAGCCTACTGAAAGGTCGCACTAGCATTCTTTAATCCAAATGGCATCTTGGCATAATGGAAAGTTCCCCACAGAGTGGTGAACGTTGTTTTGTCCCTGTAATCCTCATGGACCAGAATTTCGTTATAACCAAAATACCCATCAAGTAGAAACATGGTGGATTCTCCAAATACTCTTTGAAGTATGTGATCCATCTTAGGCAATGGATCGTTGTCTTTCAAAGACACCTTATTTAGATTTCTGAAATCAATACATAATCGAATCTCGCCTGTTATTTTGCGCACGAGCACCAAATTAGAAATCCAATCTAAAAATCTTATGGGAACTATTATACTAGCTTTGTGCAATTGATTCACTTCCTTCTCTATTGAGGGTAGCAACTTTGGATTTATCCTTCTTAGCTTATGTTGAAATGGCTTTTGATTTGGCTTGATCGATATTATGTGTTGAATTATGCTCTTATCATATGCCTTCAAATCTGAATAGTCCCATGCAAATACATCAGTAAATGAAGATAATAAACTAATGTACTTTTCCTTTACCTGTGGAAGCAAAACCTTTGATAACTTCAACATTTTAGGATTTTTTGCTGATCCAATATTCACATCCTCAACTCCTTTCTCGGCTGGCAGCAAGCTCAGTTTTCGGGCTATATCATCTTGATCAAACAACTCGTCTATAGGTATTAGACCTTTAGGAATGACATTGTCCTTTAGCTACAAAACTTACATCTGATTTACTTCCATATCCGCTTCACCATCATCATGCTCCCCATCTATGGAAGTGCCTTTGTACTTGCCTTCATTTTGTAGAAATTCTTCGATTTCTTTATCATCTTGAAACACCTGCCAATACCTTTGATTATCAGGGAAAACCAGGTGATGTTTCACATGAATTTCAAACTTATTGTTTGAATTCATCGGAATTTTCAAATTACTTGCAGCTGTTGCAAGTGAATCTACAATAAAATTCTGTACACGAGGGACACATGTCAAAGTGTAATCTGGAAACATTCTCAAAATATCTAATACCACATTACGGTAGGCCCGCATTTGAGGATGCTTAGCTTGGTATTCACCTTTCACTTTCTTGATAATTAACTCGAAGTTGCCATATACTGAAATTAATTTAGCATTTAACTTTTTAAGGATTTTCAAACTAGAAATTAAAGCCTCATATTCAGCCTCATTATTTGAACAATCAAAATCCAATTTATAAGAACAAACTCATACATTACTTGGCACTTTATTTGGTGAGAAAATAGGGTTGCGTATCCAAATACCAATTCCAACACCTTCCCTACCTATTGCGCCATCAAAATCCATGCTCCACAAACTGGCTTCATCCTCCAAATGTTGAAATTCTATTTGCTCTTCTACTTTTTCTTGCTGTCTATCAATTTTTTGCTATTGTCGGAAGGCTGATTGCTCAGAAGTACTATCAAGCCTTTGTCTTTCTTGCCTTAGTACAGCTTTGAAATTTTCAGTGATCTCTGGAATATCTTCTACTTCAAATAATTGATTATTTACATCATTAAAACTATCAGAATATAGAACAAATGATTCTAAATCAGTATGTACATAGTTGATTGGATGATTTAGAGGTTTCTCCTTGCTAGTGATCATGTACTTCATCTTTTTTTCCTGGTATAATTTTCTCAACTGACGAAACACGGGAATAGTAGCATAGGAGAAGTCAAGATGCAATGTCCCTTTGAGTTTTTCTCCCCAATATCTGGAAAGAAGCATGCCAAATCTAGGAGGAATATCAGCCACAACCACATCCATCAACACATTCTTCATTGGAATCTGATCCAAACTGACGACCAAATATTTAATGAGACCAATGAATCTGACCCTACCAAAATCAAAGGAATAAAGGTCATGATACTTTTTAGTGATGTCCAAACCCAATTTCTCCATGATTTCCTTAGGCATGAGGTTATGAGAGGCTCCTGAATCAAACATGGCGTTGTGTAATACATAATCATGCAATCTAAGGCTGATGTAAAAGGGAGCTACATCACTATCCTTGGATTAACCTTCTAATTCCGGGCCAAAGATAAGCTTAGGTTGGTCATCCTCCACCTTTACCATATCAGATAAAGGATCTAAATTCAAAATTTTTGACACATGACCTTTATAGCTTCTAGTCTTCATCAATTCAGTCAAAGTATTGACACTTTTAACTTAGCAATTTCATTTTCTAAGCTAAAAGCTGAAGTTTTCTCTACCTCTTTGACTATAGCATCCTTCTTTTCAGTCTTCTCCTCTAATACCATTGGCTAATCTGATCTTTCATTTGCTGATTATGTCTTGCTGGTGATAGGATCAGCTGCCTCCTTTCCCTTTTTCTGCACATTTGGAGAATCGTTCTTTGGCGGTGTCACTTCCTTCCTCTTTTGAATTGGATTGATGGGTACCTCTCTATTCCTGAGTGAATATTGTCACTACTAGGATGTCAAAGAATTCATGTATCCTCTTCGATATTCATCAGATTCTTCTTCAAGAATTGTTTCGTTTGCCAAGATGAAATTTTCATCCCTTTGTACAACTGGGCTTTCTAAATACTCTTCATCTTCTGTGATATAAATGGGAAGATCATTAGGTGTAAAGAAATGATTCTCTTCTCCAATTCTGTTCTCATCATCATCTAATTCTGAACCATGTACAAAAATTTTCTGTAAGGGTGTCTTAACTTACTGCTGTGTTGCTTGGTCTTGTGCTCTCTATTCTTGTTGCTTGATTCTGAATTGTGGTTGCTACTGACCATGAAAGTTTGGATTTCTAACTTGTGTTTCAGGCTTATTAGCAATTGTAAACCTATCAAACATCTTCTCGATCTTGTGAAGCAAATGATCTGAGGAAGAAGCTTCCTCCTTTATGGTTACCTTCTTTTCAGCCCTTGCTCTAGCTATCTTGGTAAGAAGATTTGCCTCAACGCTGACTGCAATTTTGTGCATGTCTTTCAATGTGGGTGGATCCCTTTCTCTCAATTGATAGGCCATATTAGGATCGAAGCCATTAGGAAATTTAATCAAATCCAGCCCCATAGGTGGCTTTATATCAGCAGGCATTGCATTGTAAGAAAAATTGAATCTAACACAATAATCTTGGACACTCTCACCAACATTCCTCTTAATGTTTTCATATTCAGAAAGAATTTGAAGTGAATTTTTCTTTACCTCCTAGTGATCCAAAAATTGTCTTTGAAGTACTTCCAATGAATTGATTATTCTAGTCGGAAATTCTCTAAACCACTCTTAGACCTCACCTCAAAAAGTTTGCACAAACAATATCATTGTTACATTCTCTGCATATATCTCATGGAGATCAAAGAAATCACTCATTCGATCAACATGTTGCTAAGCTATGATACTTTGGGGGGTGCCATCAAACTATGGAATTTTTCTTTGGTAATCAGCGGGCATGTCATCCAAGTTTTGAGGCAAAACAAGAGGTGTATATCTAGCAGCCATTACTCTTGGTGGATTTACGACTGGCCTTGGGGATGTAGGGGGAGTTGGAGCAGCTGATATGACTGGTGTATGAGGTGTTGAAGTGGGTGAAGAAATTTTTTATGTTTGAGGTGTAGAAGGAGTGGATGGAGGTGAAAACACTACAGATTTCTGATCAGAGATGGAGGGCTGCACGAGAATGGTGGGAATAAAAGGAGTTTCAGTAGGAATTTCTGAACTAGATGCAATAGCATATGAACCAAGAGTTGCAGATGCGGATTCTAAGAATTTGGGAATGTTTGTAGCCACAATGGAAGTTTGAAGATTCAAAATATAATCGTCAATTGCTCTATTGGCCTTTTCAGTTTCAATATCTTTGACAAACTCCGGATTTAGGACAGTAGAACCAACAACACTTTCAGACTTAGTTTCAAACAACGATAGATCAAAATTTTCACCAAACTCAAGATATTTAAGATATTCAAAAACAACCGGCATGAATGAGATATAAACACAGGAATCACATAACTTTCTTGACAGAGAATTCTTGGAATAAGATTTGGGTTTTCATACACGGGAGGAGGATCAGGATCAGGATTTGCTCTGGTGTATCTTCTAGAAGCTAGTGTGTTGAATTAGTCCCAAAAGTCAAATGGACATTATCAACTTCTTCAACCTATCAAATTCTAAAATCATCACCCAAAAGTCTAAAATTATTTGATGTACAGGGGCAATTTGCAAGTCAGATGTTCAGTTTATAAGACTAGATTGGAGATTGACTGAAGCAACTTTTATCTACTTATGCACTCGCAAAGCAATGTGCAGTTCGAAGGCTCCCTGGCATAACTTCAGGCTCCATCTATAGTTTATAAAAGAAAGAACACTAACAAACAAATAAGCATTTCCCCAGTATGGTCGCCAATATGTTAGGGCCTAAATCTACCTCAGGCTGAGAAAGGTAGGATCTAGGGTAACATCAAACCACGCTTAACTTGGTAGCTAGCCCTACTAGGTCAAGAGAGGGCTCTCTCCTTGTCAGTCTCACTAAAATATATAAAATGAGGCTTGATATGACTGATGTAAGAATTAATTTTAGGCTAGTTATATGCTCAAAAGATTTTGATTGAATTTGATGATGTTTTGTTGGCTCAAAAGTGAAAGGCAAAATTGGGTCCAGGGATTGGACTCAGTTTTGCAGAGGTTTCTATGGGGCGAGGTAGGCAAATGGTTTAGTACTTTAAATTGAATGAGATGGAGAGTCTTAGGACTGGTGAGGAGTTGGAGAGGGCATAAGAGTCTCAGGTATCCTCTTCAAACAATAGAAAACATAAATAAGCAAACAAACCCTAGGTACAACACTGTTATTTCAATGATTTCTACCTTTATCCTTGATTCATTAGTTTAGCTAAAAAAGAGAGAAAATGGCATACATAAACACATGTAAAACTTGAATTACAGAAGACTATATCAAATCAATTTGCCACAATAATCCCACAAAAAGGTTGGAAAAAAGTATACCAAATTTCTTGAAATTTGGGCTGAGTGTCCTACATCGAGTGCTATGTTGGGCTAAGGAAGCCTCAGCCAAAATTTTGAGGTTGTCTTGCTCTTTCCTCTTCCTCAATGCTTTCCTCAACCTGGCCTTCAAAATCCTAATTCTTTCTTTCCAAACTTTGTTTCTCGCCAAATAGTGATAGGCCATATGCCTTAACATATTTTTCTCTTTGTTGGCCTTCTTCAACATCTTTTCCAAGTGCCTGTTTACCCTCTCAAGCCAAGATTCACGATCAACATCAATTTCTTGTTCAAGTGGTGTTAACTTGAATTTCCTCCTCTTGGCAGCTTGCTGGGTTTCTCTTATGTTTTGGAGCTCCATGATGGTTTCTTGATCCTCTAGCTGTTTGTTCCTTTACTCAAGATAGCTGATTATCCACTTGGCTCTTTCCAGGTTGAGAGACAAGTCATGAATGTCAACTTGCTGTTCCTGAATGATCTCCTTGAGCTTTGAGCTTTTGGAGCCCAAATCGGTGTCATCATCTTGAATGAGAATGAAATCTCTCTCTTGACCTTCTGAAGGCCCCTCATCATGCAATGGCTACTTACCCTTGTCTTGTGCCTGCTTCACTATTGAAGGAAACGAGACCCCTTCCACCCTGGGTGGAGATAGTACTCATTTTGTTGCTGCAAACAATATCCTTGTGCCCTTTTGGTAAGTGCCAAACACTGTCACCCTGGTGATTTGAGTCTCATGCATCTCTTGTTGATGTGAAGGATCTCCCGCCTCATGAAAAACTGGTGGGCGTACTTGAGAGCCTATGAAGACCTCATGTGAAATGAAATCCTCCCATGAAACATTCAGTAAACTAAGTTGATGCAAAACCATAATCTTGATTAATGAAAAGTGATAGATGTTGTTATACTGGTGATGAGGAGGCTTCCTTTGCACTAATGTGGTCATTTTCTCGATATTCCAGCATATGAAATAGGGGAGGTTCATCATCCTCACCCTAGTAAAATGCATTAATAATTTGATGTGGTAGGCATACAAGCAAGAAAATCGGCCTTCACAGCTGAAATATTTAATTATGAGCTTCAACAATGGAGCATATGTGTCTTGAAGATACCTGAAAGGGAAAACTCTACTAATCTACTTCTGAAAACCAGCCTTGATATAAGGCTCATAATGTTCTCTATCCACCAGTTGTCTCTCATTCCACTGTTCACCCACATTCGGAATACCTATTGATTTAGCTATAGATTTCGGTGTCAAAGTGAATGTAACACCTACCAGATTGACCTGACACTTGTGAAGTTGGAGGACAAACAATCTAGCCAGCTCATGATGGTATTTGACTCTTTCCACCATCTCACAAAATTGATAGCACGACTGATGTTTGAAGCATGCTACAGCCATTGGGTAGGCCAACAACTCAATAAGTGTAGTGGGATCCTCTTGGATATGTGTTCCACCCTTGTGAGGTCTCCTTGGGGCATGAATTTCTTTGGAGGAGTCACTTACTGTTTCTTCATTTCTTCCATAAGAAGAATCTAACTCCATGTTTGCCAATGATTGATTTTTCTTAGATGAGTATGAAGAGATTTATAGTGTCAATAGGTATTTGTTGCTAAACAATAGGGATTGATGATAAGGACTGTGAAGGGACTGTGAATGGGGGTTTGGGATGCTGCATGTAGGGTTATTGGAAATTGTAGGGTTTGGGGAATGATGTTTAGGGTTTTGGGCTATCAATTTAGGGTTTGGGGTAATGGGATTACGGATTAGGGCTATTATTTTTAGGGATAGGGGGAATATGTAAGCGTAAGTGAAAAATGGAAGGAGGAAAGATGTGAATGAAATGGTAGTGAGGGGAAGTGAAATGGCAGGGGTGAATAGGATAGCAAAAAGTGTAATTTGTAAACCCTAGGCAGTTTTCTCAATAAAATTGTGCAAGGAACTAAGGTTTAATTTTTTCCCTATTGAAACACTATAAAAACTGATGGAAACTCAAACATCGGCAATATGGAGGTGTCAAATTACTTGTGAAATGAAGAATTTGAGATTTGGGAGCTTTGCAGGAGGATTTGGATGATTTCAAGCCTTGAAGACTGATGCGCCGCACACACTCACAGGTGCACCGTGCCTCTCTGGTGCATCGCACCAGTTAGAAACCCAGTGCAATTTTTTCTTTGTGTGCGTTGTTTGGTCAATTTAGTGTGTTCTAAATTGCTATATGAATTGTCAATCCGGGAGTCGTAAACTATTGAAGTGAACTGCACTATCTATGCAAGATAACCATTTTCTTATTTCTTTGTCGTTTTTAGTTTTTGGTTTGTTTTTGGATTTATCTTCTTGTTGATTTCCTAATGTGAGATGGTGATTCTAGTAATCAAGTATGGACAATTGTACTCAATGAATAATTTCCAAACTTCAAAGTGTTCCAAAGGTGTTCAAACTTTACAATGATGAAATCAAGATGTGCCTAGATTCTAATTAACAAAACAGTGAACTATGACTATGGAACCCATTATCCTTGCTGCTGTTATAAAGAAGAGAAAAGACTGAACTCAAAGAAATTTAAATACTGAAAGCAAAGTAAACTAATCATATCACATCAACTCATTTTTGACCCCTCGCCATTTGACTCGCTCTGGCTATAGGAAGTAGTCATACAAAAATTGAATGATCTGATATCTAAGTTGCATGAAATAAACCTAAGATTAAGCTACACATTCACTCTACAATCCCTCATCATTTGGTAACTAAAGAATGATATGAATATTCTAATCACTAACTTGCAGCGAAGTAAATGAATCAAAGCAAAACTAAGAAATAAGCAATGTTGGAATTAAAATCAATAAAACAAATCAACAGTAGGACAAGATGATCCCATCATGTCATTAGTCATCAAAACTTATATGTACTGCCCGGGATTCCTATTAGAACCTGAAATGCAACCACTGGTCAATTGACAATCAAATAAAATCATAAAAGATACTTATGAACATCAAATGACATAAACCATGAGCAAGTTAATACAGCAAGTATCTATGGTATCAAAAGCATAAAATGTAGAAAAAACATAAAACTATACATCAAATACAAGACCTTGGTGTACAGCGGCCCTCTCCACCCTCAGTCATTCAGAACCAATCACAAAATTGAACGAGAAACCAATGTCTTCTCATATATTGCAAAATAGTTATGAAATAGAGACTAAGTCTCGGCTCAAAGGCTCTCACAACAGTCAATTTTTACAGAGAAACTAACTAGCTATATGCATATGGAGATGCGTTATTTATAGTAGAAAATGCATAACAAACTAACACGGCCTGCGCTGGTAGCCAAGCACGTAAAAGACAAAATTCAGAGTTATAGCACTATGGTGGTCGTGGACAGTAAATCCAAGAGATGGTTTGTTGGATTCGGTCGATGAGCAGTCCCTAGGTGTTAATACACCTCCTAAAACTCAGAACCTTGCCATGCAAACCTCCTCATGCTGAAAACAGAGCCGTGCCACCGCTTAACTCCTTGTGTTGACCACCGTTTGACCGGCCTTGACTGTAGGCTTCTATGGATGATTTGGCTGAACCAAGGGGACACGCTCCATGTCCACGTCCTTTATGGCTTGTCCATGTGGCTAAGTTCTTCAATGGACACCTGTAGCATACAGTTTAACAAAAAGGTTGCGGAAACTGATTCTGGTTGCGGAAAGTGGCAGATTCCGCAGCTGGTTGAACAGAAATATAAACCAAATAGCAGTCACAAAACATAGTTAGGAAACCATTTATATACTCATTTTAAACTATTATGCAGTGATTTGATAGCTTAGAGATTCAGGTAACTGGAGAAAAAGGCTAAAAAGGGATGTAGGGAAGGTGTAAGTTTGGGATTCAACATACCCCCACTGTGAAGGTGTTGCATGTCCTCATGCAACCAAAATTTAGTCATCTCCCTTTAGTCTATGTATTTTGAAGCTTTTGCTAAGACATCCAGTCCTCTCCTCTTCTTTCTTGGTGCTACTACCATCCTGGGTTTCCTTATGAAAGATCTGAACTTGAGATTGATTAATTCCTTTCTCAACTTTATGCACTTCTCCTTTAGTTTCTTGTTCTTCTTCTACCACAAACCCATATGTAACATGGTATTATCATGAATAATTTTGTCCACTTTGCTTTGCTCTTTTAATGCCTCGTTTTCTTGTTTGATGTGCCTATTTAGAACTTTAAATTCAAACACTTCTTGTTTCAAATCTTGAACCTGTGCATCTTGTGTCATGTGAGGAAGAATGGATGGTGTGCTCGGACCTGCAGCTGTCTTCTCTAAATATTCGAGGTAGTCATATACCTCTTGTTGTTTTGGGTCAATTTCAGGTATTTGCCTCAGGTTGGCTTCAAAGTCTTGTTGAGGAGGAGGACTGTCTTCTAGTTATGGCCGAGAAGGGCTTTCATCAACATCAGAAGGGTTGGCTTCAATATCAGGCAGAGGATGAGGTGGACTATGGCCTGCTTGAGGTTTCTCAGGTGTTTCCCCACCCAATTCAATGAAGTGGGGTCCTTTTACTTGTGTTCTCCTCCACTTTCCTTTGAGTCTACTGCTCCTTCTTAAGTACTGTGGGCTAGTACTTTCCTCTTCCATAATTTGTTTCCCTTTTTCTTCCTTCTTCGCTATGGCAACTTGTTTTTGGAGATGCATTAGTCTCTCTGATAACACTTGACAATCTTCCTCTATAGATGGTTCTGGTGATTGATAAACATCTTGTAAGTTCCTCTTTCCCTTCAACTTTCTTTGCCTTTTATCCTTAATTCTTTCCTCCTTTTCTTTTTGAACAGTTTCTTAAGCTTTATCAATAGGAGAGTCTTGGATTATGACACTTTTTCCTTTTCTCCTACTTTTTCTTAGTGCCTTTGGTGTACTGCTTCCCAGGGCCTCAGATTGTTCTTGAAAATAGTTTCTCAGTAGAAACCTCTCCCAAGTACCTTTTTTTCTTTTCAACTAGTCTTAGACTAGAATCCTCACTAATCCATGATGGTACAAATGAGGCTCTATATCTCCTATGTTCTTTTGGACTGTAGTACTCATCTTTTTCAAACTCAACAGTAAGAAATAAGGAAAATTAAGAGCTTGTTTCTCTAGAAAGTTCATCAAGAGCCTAGTGTGATACATGTACATCGTACCAAATTGGCCTTCACAAGTAATACATTTTTGAATGATTAATAGTAGGCCTGCCCATTCTTCTTTCAGTGCATTAACAGGAATCCCTCTTGTAAATACAGTAACATCCATACCTGAGTTACACAATATGACTTTCCATGCTTGCTCGTCCACACTTTTGTTCTTAAACCAACACTCGCCTTCCCAACACTGCTTCCTGTGTGGCCAAAAAGGGGCAAAAAGGGCATTTTTGAGTTGTTTTTGACCCTTTTGGAAGCTCCAAACTTGACAACATTTCTTGGCCATTTGTGGGCATTCATATGTTTTCCTGAGGAATCCAAAAATTCTGAGTTTTTCTCCAAATAAGGTCCCTAGCAAAAGTACGCGCCAGGTGGCGCGACGCATCAAGCAGAAAAACCTGTGTTTTGCTCCAAAAATTCAAAATTGGCAAAAAGTATCCCAAAT
The DNA here is from genome assembly GCA_000404065.3 of Pinus taeda. Classification (NCBI taxonomy): domain Eukaryota; kingdom Viridiplantae; phylum Streptophyta; class Pinopsida; order Pinales; family Pinaceae; genus Pinus; species Pinus taeda. The sequence continues at coordinate 19,936 of APFE031626876.1, read as the reverse complement.
TTCTTGAAATTTGGGCTGAGTGTCCTACATCAATTTCCATGTGGGCTTAGGAAGCCTTAGCCAAAATCTTGAGCTTGTCTTGCTCTTTCCTCTTCCTCAAAGCTTTCCTCAACTTGGCCTTCACAATTCTAATTCTTGCTTTGCAAACTTTGTTTCTCACCAAATAGTGATAGGCCATGTGCCTTAACATCTTTTTATCTTTGTTGGCCTTCTCCAGAATCTTTTCCAGGTGCATGTTTACCCTCTCAAGCCAAGATTCATGATCAACATCAATTTCTTGTTCAAGTGGTGTCAACTTGACTTTCTTCCTCTTGGCAGCTTGCTGGTTTTCTCTTATGTTTTGGAGCTCCATGATGGTTTGCTGATCCTCTAGCTATTTGTTCCTCTGCTCAAGATAGTTGATTATCCACTTGGCTCCTTCTAGGTTGAGAGACAAGTCATGAATGTCAGCTTGTTGTTCCTGAATGATCTCCTTGAGCTTTGAGATTTGGGAGCCCAAATCGGTGTCATCATCCTGAATGAGAATGCAATCTCTCTCTTGATCTTCTGAAGGCCCCTCATCATGAAATGGTTGCTTCACCTTGTCCTGTACCTGCTTTTCTGTTGAAGGAAACGAGACCCCTTCCACCTTGGGTGGAGATAGTACTCGTTTTGTTGTTGCAAACAATCTCCTTTTGCCCTTTTGGTAAGTGACAAATATTGGCACACTGGTGATTTGAGTCTTATGCATGTCTTGCTAATGTGAAGGTTCTCCTACCTCATGAAAAAATGGTGGGGGTACCTGAGAGCCTATGAAGACTTCATGTGAAATGAAATCCTGCCATGAAACATTCAGTAAACTAAGCTGATGCAAAACCACAATCTTGATTAATGCAAAGTGATAGATGTTGTTATACTATTGATGAGGAGGTTTCCTTTGCACTAATGTGGTCATTTTCTTGATATTATGGCATATGAAATAGGGGAGGTTCATCATCCTCACCCTAGTAAAATGCATTAATAATTTGATGTGGTAGGCATACAGGCGAGAAAATCTACCTACACAGCTGAAATATTTAATTATGAGCTTCACCAAAGGAGCATATGTGTCTTGAAGATACCTGAAAGGGAAAACTCTACTAATCTGCCTCTAAAAAGAAACCTTGATATACGGCTCATAATGTTCTCTGTCCACCAGCTGTCTCTTGTTCCACTGTTCGCCCACATTCGGAATACTTGTTGCTTCAGCTATAGATTCCGGTGTCAAAGTGAATGTAACACCTGCCAAATTAACTTAACAGTTGTGAAGATGGAGGACAAAGAATCTAGCCAGCTCATGATGGTATTTGACTCTTTCCACCATCTCACAAAATTGATAGCAGGACTAATGCTTGAAGCATGCTATAGCCATTGGGCAGGCCAAAAACTCAGTAAGTGTAGTGGGATCCTCTTGGATATGTTTTCCACCCTTGTGAGGACTCCTTGGTGCATGAATTTCTTTGGAGGAGTCACTTATTGTTTCTTCATTTCTGTCATAAGAAGAATCTAATTCCATGTTTGCTAATACTTGTTTTTTCTTAGATAAGTATGAAGAGATTTTATAGTGTCAATAGGTATTTGCTGCTAAACAACAGGGATTGATGATAAGGACTATGAAGGGACTGTGAATAGGGGGTTTGGGATGCTACTTGTAGGGTTATTGGAAATTGCAGGGTTTGGGGAATGATGTTTAGGGTTTTGGGCTATCAATTTAGGGTTTGGGGTAGTGGGATTAGGGATTAGGGTTATTACTTTTAGGGATAGGAGGAATAGGTAAGTGTGAGTGAAAAAGGGAAGGAGGAAAGAGGTGAATGAAATGGTAGTGAGGGGAAGTGAAATGGCAGGGGTGAATAGGACAACAAAAACTGTAATTTGTAAACCCTAGGCAGTTTTCTCAATATAATTGTGCAAGGAACTAGGGTTTAATTTTTTCCCTATTGAAACACTATAAACACTGATGAAAACTCAAACATCAACAATATGGAGGTGTCAACTTACTTGTGAAATGAAGAATTTGTGATTTGGGAGCTTTGGAGGAGGATTTGTATGATTTCGGGCCTTGAAGACTGATGTGCTATGCACACTCACAGGTGCACCATGCCTCTCTAATGCGTCGTGCCAGTTAGAAACCCATTTCAAATTTTTCTCTGTGTGCGCTTTGTAGGCCAGGTGCGCCGCGCCTCCAAGTTTTCACTGTTTGGATGCAAAATCGCTCCTTTGGATCGAAAACATGATTTGCACTTGCTCTCTTCTCCTTTGGCATACAAATGAGTTTCCTTTGACATGAAAACACTTTATATACTAATGATTTTGATTTTTCACTTATGAAAACCCACTTTCCTAATGTTTGTATTTCACTTGTTTTTTAAAACTCTGTTTTGGGCAGTTTGTCTTAGTTTATGCCTTTGATGGACTAAATGCTTTGAAATTTTGACTCTTTTGTAGGGGAGGGAATGTAGTAGCTTGGCAAAGTGACCAGGGCTGCATCTCAAAATTATTACATATAGGAAAAATTAAATTACATAAAATTTTGTACATAAAACATAAAAAACTCTGTTTTTCTTCAAAACAGGGTTTCGAGGAAAAATTAATCATTGAGCATGTGATTATTGAAATTTTTGTTGCTGAGACTTTATTTGACCTCCTCAGGTGCCTGTCGACCATTATTGAGCTTTTACAAGACCTTGAGGACAAACCCTAGACCTAATGAGACCTAAAACCCTAAAAATGACTTTTTGCAGATGTAAAGACAAAAATGACTATAAATGACTTGAAAATGGGCCAGCAGGTAAAGATCATGAGGGAAAAAATTATAAAATGCCACTGCCATCAGATGATCCATGATCCTAATGGAATGCAACTGATTATATGAGACACCTAAAATGCAATGCAACAAGAGAATTTTGATCACTCATGGAGGGATGAAGATATCGACACTAACATTGGCTCCAATGGGGATAGTAGCTCCTTGGAGGTGCCAAGAACTAAAAATCTATGGGAAAGCAAGTAGTACCTTCATCCATTGGGCAGCTTGTAATAGTTTGTACACATTAGCAAAGAGGGTTGGCCAATAATATCCCATTCTCAAAATTTTATTGGCTGTTGTCTTCCAAAATAGATGACCTCCACAATCTCCCTTATGAAAATAATCCATGACCTATTTTTCTTCATCCTCAACCAAACAATTCAGCAAGACACAGCTGAGATATTTCCAATAGAGTGCATTATTCATTATACAAAACTTGGCAACCTTTAATTTCATGGTCCTACTTTTGTTCTTAGCCATTCTAGGTGGCAATGAAAGATGTTGGAACACATAAACAATATCTGAATACCAAGGAGAAAGAATAAATATTTCTGATACCTGAATAAGAAAACTTTCTTCATCTTCTTCGAACATAGCATCAATGAGATTAATGTCTAAGGCATGCAAATTAAACTCCGCCATTAGTTTGGATAGCCCCTTCCCTTTGATGAGATTTGTTGGTTTGATCTCCACATCATATTCTAATAAAGCTGCAATCCATTTGCCTCATCTCCCTTCCGGATCTGTTTGCACTAAGACATCTTTAACGACAGCATTAGGAACATAAGCAAGGATGGGAGAATGTAAAAGGGAGCTACATCACTATCCTTGGATTAACCTTCTAATTCCGGGCCAAAGATAAGCTTAGGTTGGTCATCCTCCACCTTTACCATATCAGATAAAGGATCTAAATTCAAAATTTTTGACACATGACCTTTATAGCTTCTAGTCTTCATCAATTCAGTCAAAGTATTGACACTTTTAACTTAGCAATTTCATTTTCTAAGCTAAAAGCTGAAGTTTTCTCTACCTCTTTGACTATAGCATCCTTCTTTTCAGTCTTCTCCTCTAATACCATTGGCTAATCTGATCTTTCATTTGCTGATTATGTCTTGCTGGTGATAAGATCAGCTGCCTCCTTTCCCTTTTTCTGCACATTTGGAGAATCGTTCTTTGGCGGTGTCACTTCCTTCCTCTTTTGAATTGGATTGATGGGTACCTCTCTATCCCTGATTGAATATTGTCACTACTAGGATGTCAAGGAATTCATGTATCCTCTTCGATATTCATCAGATTCTTCTTCAAGAATTGTTTCATTTGCCAAGATTAAATTTTCATCCCTTTGTACAACTGGGCTTTCTAAATACTCTTCATCTTCTGTGATATAAATGGGAAGATCATCAAGTGTAAAGAAATGATTCTCTTCTCCAATTCTGTTCTCATCATCATCTAATTCTGGACCATGTACAAAATTTTTCTGTAAGGGTGTCTTAACTTACTGTTGTGTTGCTTGGTCTTGTGCTCTCTATTCTTGTTGCTTGATTCTGAATTGTGGTTGCTGCTGACCATGAAAGTTTGGATTTATAACTTGTGTTTCAGGCTTATTAGCAATTGTAAACCTATCAAACATCTTCTCGATCTTGTGAAGCAAATGATCTGAGGAAGAAGCTTCCTCCTTTATGGTTACCTTCTTTTCAGCCCTTGCTCTAGCTATCTTCGCAAGAAGATTTGCATCAACGCTGACTGCAATTTTGTGCATGTCTTCCAATGTGGGTGGATCTCTTTCTCTCAATTGATAGGCCATATTAGGATCGAAGCCATTAGGAAATTTAATCAAATCCAGCCCCATAGGTGGCTTTATATCAGCAGGCATTGCATTGTAAACAAAATTGAATCTAACACAATAGTCTTGGACACTCTCACCAACATTCCTCTTAATGTTTTCATATTCAAAAAGAATTTGAAGTGAATTTTTCTTTACCTCCTAGTGATCCAAAAATTTTCTTTGAAGTACTTCCAATGAATTGATTATTCTAGTCGGAAATTCTCTAAACCACTCTCAGACCTCACCTCAAAAAGTTTGCACAAACAATATCATTGTTACATTCTCTGCATATATCTCATGGAGATCAAAGAAATCACTCATTCGATCAACATGCTGCTAAGCTATGATACTTTGGGGGGTGCCATCAAACTATGGAATTTTTCTTTGGTAATCAGCGGGCATGTCATCCAAGTTTTGAGGCAAAACAAGAGGTGCATATCTAGCAGCCATTACTCATGGTGGATTTATGACTGGCCTTGGGGATGTAGGGGGAGTTGGAGCAGCTGATATGACTGGTGTATGAGGTGTTGAAGTGGGTGAAGAAATTTTTTATGTTTGAGGTGTAGAAGGAGTGGATGGAGGTGAAAACACTACAGATTTCTGATCAGAGATGGAGGGCTGCACGAGAATGGTGGGAATAAAAGGAGTTTCAGTAGGAATTTCTGAACTAGATGCAATAGCATATGAACCAAGAGTTGCAGATGCGGATTCTAAGAATTTGGGAATGTTTGTAGCCACAATGGAAGTTTGAAGATTCAAAATATAATCGTCAATTGCTCTATTGGCCTTTTCAGTTTCAATATCTTTGACAAACTCCGGATTTAGGACAGTAGAACCAACAACACTTTCAGACTTAGTTTCAAACAACGATAGATCAAAATTTTCACCAAACTCAAGATATTTAAGATATTCAAAAACAACCGGCATGAATGAGATATAAACACAGGAATCACATAACTTTCTTGACAGAGAATTCTTGGAATAAGATTTGGGTTTTCATACACGGGAGGAGGATCAGGATCAGGATTTGCTCTGGTGTATCTTCTAGAAGCTAGTGTGTTGAATTAGTCCCAAAAGTCAAATGGACATTATCAACTTCTTCAACCTATCAAATTCTAAAATCATCACCCAAAAGTCTAAAATTATTTGATGTACAGGGGCAATTTGCAAGTCAGATGTTCAGTTTATAAGACTAGATTGGAGATTGACTGAAGCAACTTTTATCTACTTATGCACTCGCAAAGCAATGTGCAGTTCGAAGGCTCCCTGGCATAACTTCAGGCTCCATCTATAGTTTATAAAAGAAAGAACACTAACAAACAAATAAGCATTTCCCCAGTATGGTCGCCAATATGTTAGGGCCTAAATCTACCTCAGGCTGAGAAAGGTAGGGTCTAGGGTAACATCAAACCACGCTTAACTTGGTAGCTAGCCCTACTAGGTCAAGAGAGGGCTCTCTCCTTGTCAGTCTCACTAAAATATAGAAAATGAGGCTTGATATGACTGATGTAAGAATTAATTTTAGGCTAGATATATGCTCAAAAGATTTTGATTGAATTTGATGATGTTTTGTTGGCTCAAAAGTGAAAGGCAAAATTGGGTCCAGGGATTGGACTCAGTTTTGCAGAGGTTTCTATGGGGCGAGGTAGGCAAATGGTTTAGTACTTTAAATTGAATGAGATGGAGAGTCTTAGGACTGGTGAGGAGTTGGAGAGGGCATAAGAGTCTCAGGTATCCTCTTCAAACAATAGAAAACATAAATAAGCAAACAAACCCTAGGTACAACACTGTTATTTCAATGATTTCTACCTTTATCCTTGATTCATTAGTTTAGCTAAAAAAGAGAGAAAATGGCATACATAAACACATGTAAAACTTGAATTACAGAAGAAGACACTATATCAAATCAATTTGCCACAATAATCCCACAAAAGGTTGGAAAAAAGTATACCAAATTTCTTGAAATTTGGGTTGAGTGTCCTACATCAAGTGCTATGTTGGGCTAAGGAAGCCTCAGCCAAAATTTTGAGCTTGTCTTGCTCTTTCCTCTTCCTCAATGCTTTCCTCAACCTGGCCTTCAAAATCCTAATTCTTTCTTTCCAAACTTTGTTTCTCGCCAAATAGTGATAGGCCATATGCCTTAATATATTTTTCTCTTTGTTGGCCTTCTTCAACATCTTTTCCAAGTGCCTGTTTACCCTCTCAAGCCAAGATTCACGATCAACATCAATTTCTTGTTCAAGTGGTGTTAACTTGAATTTCCTCCTCTTGGCAGCTTGCTGGGTTTCTCTTATGTTTTGGAGCTCCATGATGGTTTCCTGATCCTCTAGCTGTTTGTTCCTTTACTCAAGATAGCTGATTATCCACTTGGCTCTTTCCAGGTTGAGAGACAAGTCATGAATGTCAACTTGTTGTTCTCGAATGATCTCCTTGAGCTTTGAGATTTTGGAGCCCAAATCGGTGTCATCATCATGAATGAGAATGAAATCTCTCTCTTGACCTTCTGAAGGCCCCTCATCATGCAATGGCTACTTACCCTTGTCTTGTGCCTGCTTCACTGTTGAAGGAAACGAGACCCCTTCCACCCTGGGTGGAGATAGTACTCATTTTGTTGCTGCAAACAATATCCTTGTGCCCTTTTGGTAAGTGCCAAACACTGTCACCCTGGTGATTTGAGTCTCATGCATCTCTTGTTGATGTGAAGGATCTCCTGCCTCATGAAAAACTGGTGGGCGTACTTGAGAGCCTATGAAGACCTCATGTGAAATGAAATCCTCCCATGAAACATTCAGTAAACTAAGCTGATGCAAAACCATAATCTTCATTAATGCAAAGTGATAGATGTTGTTATATTGGTGATGAGGAGGCTTCCTTTGCACTAATGTGGTCATTTTCTCGATATTCCAGCATATGAAATAGGGGAGGTTCATCATCCTCACCCTAGTAAAATGCATTAATAATTTGATGTGGTAGGCATACAAGCAAGAAAATCGGCCTTCACAGCTGAAATATTTAATTATGAGCTTCAACAATGGAGCATATGTGTCTTGAAGATACCTGAAAGGGAAAACTCTACTAATCTACTTCTGAAAACCAGCCTTGATATAAGGCTCATAATGTTCTCTATCCACCAGTTGTCTCTCGTTCCACTGTTCACCCACATTCGGAATACCTATTGCTTTAGCTATAGATTTCGGTGTCAAAGTGAATGTAACACCTACCAGATTTACCTGACACTTGTGAAGTTGGAGGACAAACAATCTAGCCAGCTCATGATGGTATTTGACTCTTTCCACCATCTCACAAAATTGATAGCACGACTGATGTTTGAAGCATGCTACAGCCATTGGGTAGGCCAACAACTCAATAAGTGTAGTGGGATCCTCTTGGATATGTGTTCCACCCTTGTGAGGCCTCCTTGGGGCATGAATTTCTTTGGAGGAGTCACTTACTGTTTCTTCATTTCTGCCATAAGAAGAATCTAACTCCACATTTGCCAATGCTTGATTTTTCTTAGATGAGTATGAAGAGATTTATAGTGTCAATAGGTATTTGTTGCTAAACAATAGGGATTGATGATAAGGACTGTGAAGGGACTGTGAATGGGGGTTTGGGATGCTGCATGTAGGGTTACTGGAAATTGTAGGGTTTGGGGAATGATGTTTAGGGTTTTGGGCTATCAATTTAGGGTTTGGGGTAATGGGATTACGGATTAGGGCTATTATTTTTAGGGATAGGGGGAATATGTAAGCGTGAGTGAAAAATGGAAGGAGGAAAGATGTGAATGAAATGGTAGTGAGGGGAAGTGAAATGGCAGGGGTGAATAGGATAGCAAAAAGTGTAATTTGTAAACCCTAGGTAGTTTTCTCAATATAATTGTGCAAGGAACTAGGGTTTAATTTTTTCCCTATTGAAACACTATAAAAACTGATGGAAACTCAAACATCGACAATATGGGGGTGTCAACTTACTTGTGAAATGAAGAATTTGTGATTTGGGAGCTTTGCAGGAGGATTTGGATGATTTCAAGCCTTGAAGACTGATGCGCCACACACACTCACTGGTGCACCGTGCCTCTTTGGTGCATCGCACCAGTTAGAAACCCAGTGCAATTTTTTCTCTATGTGCGTTGTTTGGTCAATTTAGTGTGTTCTAAATTTCTATATGAATTGTCAATCCGGGAGTCGTAAACTATTGAAGTGAACTGCACTATCTATGCAAGATAACCATTTTCTTATTTCTTTGTCGTTTTTAGTTTTTGGTTTGTTTTTGAATTTATCTTCTTGTTGATTTCCTAATGTGAGATGGTGATTCTAGTAATCAAGTATGGACAATTGTACTCAATGAATAATTTCCAAACTTCAAAGTGTTCCAAAGGTGTTCAAACTTTACAATGATGAAATCAAGATGTGCCTAGATTCTAATTAACAAAACAGTGAACTATGACTATGGAACCCAGTATCCTTGCTGCTGTTATAAGGAAGAGAAAAGATTGAACTCAAAGAAATTTAAATACTGAAAGCAAAGTAAACTAATCATATCACATCAACTCATTTTTGACCCCTCGCCATTTGACTCGCTCTGGCTATAGGAAGTAGTCATACAAAAATTGAATGATCTGATATCTAAGTTGCATGAAATAAACCTAAGATTAAGCTACACATTCACTCTACAATCCCTCATCATTTGGTAACTGAAGAATGATATGAATAGTCTAATCACTAACTTGCAGCGAAGTAAATGAATCAAAGCAAAACTAAGAAATAAGCAATGTTGGAATTAAAATCAATAAAACAAATCAACAGTAGGACAAGATGATCCCATCATGTCATTAGTCATCAAAACTTATATGTACTGCTCGGGATTCCTATTAGAACCTGAAATGCAACCACTGGTCAGTTGACAATCAAATAAAAGCATAAAAGATACTTATGAACATCAAATGACATAAACCATGAGCAAGTTAATATAGCAAGTATCTATGGTATCAAAAGCATAAAATGTAGAAAAAACATAAAACTATACATCAACTACAAGAACTTGGTGTACAACGGCCCTCTCCACCCTCAGTCATTCAGAACTAATCACAAAATTGAACGAGAAACCAATGTCTTCTCATATATTGCAAAATAGTTATGAAATAGAGACTAAGTCTCGGCTCAAAGGCTCTCACAACAGTCAATTTTTACAGAGCAACTAACTAGCTATATGCATATGGAGATGCGTTATTTATAGTAGAAAATGCATAACAAACTAACACGGCCTGCGCTGGTAGCCAAGCACGTAAAAGACAAAATTCGGAGTTATAGCACTATGGTGGTCGTGGACAGTAAATCCAAGAGATGGTTTGTTGGATTCGGTCGATGAGCAGTCCCTAGGTGTTAATACACCTCCTAAAACTCAGAACCTTGCCATGCAAACCTCCTCATGCTGAAAACAGAGCCGTGCCACCGCTTAACTCCTTGTGTTGACCACTGTTTGACCGGCCTTGACCGTAGGCTTCTATGGATGATTTGGCTGAACCAAGGGGACACGCTCCATGTCCACGTCCTTTATGGCTTGCCCATGTGGCTAAGTTCTTCAATGGACACCTGTAGCATACAGTTTAACAAAAAGGTTGCGGAAACTGATTCTGGCTGCGGAAAGTGGTAGATTCCGCAGCTGGTTGAACAGAAATCTAAACCAAATAGCAGTCACAAAACATAGTTAGGAAACCATTTATATACTCATTTTAAACTATTATGCAGTGATTTGATATCTTAGAGGTTCAAGTAACTGGAGAAAAAGGCTAAAAAGGGATGTAGGGAAGGTGTAAGTTTGGGATTCAACATACCCCCACTGTGAAGGTGTTGCATGTCCTCATGCAACCAAAATTTAGTCATCTCCCTTTAGTCTATGTATTTTGAAGCTTTTGCTAAGACATCTAGTCCTCTCCTCTTCTTTCTTGGTGCTACTACCATCCTGGGTTTCCTTATCAAACATCTGAACTTGAGATTGATTAATTCCTTGCTCAACTTTATGCACTTCTCCTTTAGTTTCTTGTTCTTCTTCTACCACAAACCCATATGTAACATGGTATTATCATGAATAATTTTGTCCACTTTGCTTTGCTCTTTTAATGCCTCATTTTCTTGTTTGATGTGCCTGTTTAGAACTTTAAATTCAAACACTTCTTGTTCCAAATCATGAACCTGTGCATCTTGTGTGATGTGAGGAAGAATGGATGGTGTGCTTAGACCTGCAGCTGTCTTCTCTAAATATTCGAGGTAGTCATATACCTCTTGTTGTTTTGGGTCAATTTCAGGTGTTTGCCTCAGGTTGGCTTCAAAGTCTTGTTGAGGAGGAGGACTGTCTTCTAGTTATGGCCGAGAAGGGCTTTCATCAACATCAGAAGGGTTGGCTTCAATATCAGGCAGAGGATGAGGTGGACTATGGCCTGCTTGAGGTTTCTCAGGTGTTTCCCCACCCAATTCAATGAAGTGGGGTCCTTTTACTTGTGTTCTCCTCCACTTTCCTTTGAGTCTGCTGCTCCTTCTTAAGTACTGTGGGCTAGTACTTTCCTCTTCCATAATTTGTTTCCCTTTTTCTTCCTTCTTAGCTATGGCAACTTGTTTTTGGAGATGCACTAGTCTCTCTGATAACACTTGATAATCTTCCTCTATAGATGGTTCTGGTGATTGATAAACATCTTGTAAGTTCCTCTTTCCCTTCAACTTTCTTTGCTTTTTATCCTTAATTCTTTCCTCCTTTTCTTTTTGAATAGTTTCTTGAGCTTTATCAATAGGAGAGTCTTGGATTATGACACTTTTTCCTTTTCTCCTACTTTTTCTTAGTGCCTTTGGTGTACTGCTTCCCAGGGCTTCAGATTGTTCTTGAAAATAGTTTCTCACTAGAAACCTCTCCCAAGTATCTTTTTTTCTTTTCAACTAGTCTTAGACTAGAATCCTCACTAATCCATGATGGTACAAATGAGGCTCTATATCTCCTATGTTCTTTTGGACTGTAGTACTCATCTTTTTCAAACTCAACAGTAAGAAATAAGGAAAATTAAGAGCTTGTTTCTCTAGAAAGTTCATCAAGAGCCTAGAGTGATACATGTACATCGTACCAAATTGGCCTTCACAAGTAATACATTTTTGAATGATTAATAGTAGGCCTGCCCATTCTTCTTTCAGTGCATTAACAGGAATCCCTCTTGTAAATACAGTAACATCCATACCTGGGTTACGCAATATGACTTTCCATGCTTGCTCGTCCGCACTTTTGTTCTTAAACCAACGCTCGCCTTCCCGGGGCAAATCTGTAGCTGCAGCAATTGAGGCTTCAGTGACCGTGAATTTCAGGTCTCCAATCTCTACCACTTGGTCATTGAAATACCTTGCAAAGGCTTTTGTGACCTCCTTATTATGGCCTTTGAATTTATGGATGAAATGAAGCCATTTGGCTTTCTTCAGCAATTCCTTTGCCTGAGGGTATCCTTCTAAAAATTTAAGCCCTTCCAGCTCTGCCCTCAGTAACCGTCCCATCTTCCTTGGTTAAAAATTATTCTCTGAAATTCAACTGTGTATTGTATGAGGGTTTTATCAGAGGTAAGATGGTTCTGTTTGTGGAATAATGATGGTCGAAATGGAAAATGGATACGGGAATTGGGATGTTCAGGAGTTGTAAGTGGAATAGGGGATGAACAGCCGAGATAGAATGGAGGCATATGCTAATGAAGTGCGGCTTAACACAAGTGAAATGGCGTTGGGATTTTGAATTAAATGACTGTGTGAGACGTTACACTTGATAAAATGACTGCACAAAGTACGGTGGAGAGGAGCCGTATTCACATAGGTCATGTCTCATGAATGTAAGTGGAGTGCGGGAGTGTAGTTCATCTATGAGTTGAACCCGAAAAATAATCATGAGACCGTTTAGGGAGTAAATGTATGATTTATGGAGTGAGGTCATGGAATGGTAGTGGAGCTATCATAATAATCATTGCACATAGTGAGTTTTAATGGTTCAATAACTATGCAAATTTGTGCCTTTAATTGCTATTTGAAATAAATTTTTGACCATACCTTTAGAATCCTTGTCTTTGTTGTCCAGTAGCCCTGACTCAATTGCTCCCTGTTGATCTTTGTGGATGCCACATATCCATGTCTTCATGCTTGGTCATACCTACATTTTTATTTTATTGCACTAATACCTTGACTGTAATTTTGAAAAACAGAGTGGTGGCTGCAGAAACTGATTCTGGCTGCGGAAACTTAGCACAACAACCACTTAGCTAAACAAAGATAGTTAGACCATAACTATCTGAATGGAAATGATCATGGGAAGGAAAAAAATTTTTATTGATGGAATGGAATGGATGAGATGGAGTGAAATGAAGTGAGTGGAGTGAAAATGGAAATGAAATGAAGTGAGTGGAGTGAAAAATGGAAATGATGAAAAAAGGAAGATTTTTTTTTTTTGGAAAATATAGAGTGTCAGGTGTCCCTGATTTTCACTCTACATTTTCTGTATAAGACTGCCAATCAGAGATTGGTTTTCAGGCTTATACAACTTTTATTATTATTATTATTATATTTTTATTTATTTATTTATTTATTTTCTCTTTTTTTTTTTGACAGAAAGGAACAAAGACTAGGTTGGTGGGGATGAAGGATTCTTCTTCACCAACCTTATTGCAGAATTCTCTTGAAACATTTTGACAAATTCTTCTTTTGAGAGTGGCTTATGATAAATCTTTAATCTATGCCATTCACAATAAGAGGAGTTTGAAATTCATCAGTGGTCTTGATTCTTACCGCTCCATTGTTAAAGACTTTGTTGATCTCATATGGCCCAAGCCAATGAATCTGAAATTTTCCTTTGAAGTCTTTAAACTTGGAATCAAATAGTAGTGCCCAATCTCCCTCTTGAAACTTTTTCTCTTTGATATATCTTTCGTGCCGCTTAGCTCTTTGATGTTGAACTAGATCAGTTCTTAGAATTGCTTCTTGTCTGATCTCATCTAGTTCATTCGACTACTGCATTCTGTGTTTTTGAGCTTCTGATAGGTCCATCCCCAACTGGACTTCCATCTTGAAAGTTTTAACTTGAAATTCAATGGGGAGCAGGAATTCTTTCCCATAAACAAGTTCATAAGGAGAATGTCCTGTTGTATTCCTCCATGTAGTTCTATAGGCCCATAAGGCTTCAGAAAGCCTTTCAGCCCAATCTCTTCTATGTAGATGAACAGTCTTGGTGATGATACTTTCAATGAATTTGTTTGTAGACTCCACTTGGCCATTTTCTTGCGGATGGTAAGGAGTAGATTTCCTATGCTTGATCTTGTATTCTTCCATCAGCTTCTCCATCATGTTGGATGTAAATTGACTTCCCTGATCTGTCACAATTTCTCTTGGGACACCAAAGTGAGTAAAAATATCCTCATAAAGAAAGTTAACAACTGAATTTTCAGTAGCAGCAAGTAATGCTTTGGCTTCTACCCATTTAGTGACATAATCAGTGCATACCAATATATACGTCTTTTACTTAGATGGTGGATTAATGGGTCCAATGAAATCGAAAGCCCATTTTTCAAAGGGTTCAATGAGTACCTGAGGTTGTAATGGCATTTCATTTGAAAGAGTCGGTTTCCCTACTCTTTAGCAGTTGTCACACCTTCTGACATATTCTTTTGTGTCCTTGAAAAGGGAAGGCCAATAATATCCTAAAGAAAGGATTTTATAGGCCGTCCTTTTGTCAGCAAAGTGTCCACCGCATGGCTCATCATGACATGCCTTGAGGATCTCAGGCATTTCATCTTCCCGAACACATCTTCTGATCACACAATCTGGCCCTGTTTTAAACAATCCATTAGAAATCCATGAATATTTTGAACTCTCCTGAATAATTTTTCTTCTTTCACCAGGAAATAGATGTGGAGGAAGCTTCCTTGTAACCAAATAGTTAGCAATATCTGCATATGAAGGAGTCTTAGTAGTTACTGCAAACAAATATTCATCTGGAAACGTATCCTCTATAGGAGAATCTTCTTTAGTATTTTGGATTCTAGACAAGAAATCAGCTACTGTATTTTGTTTTCCTGGTCTATCCAACACAATAATATTGAATTCTTGTAAAAGTAAGAGCCATCTTGTAACTCTGCCATTAGTAACAGGTTTTTTCATTAGATATCTAATTGCAGAATAGTCAGTATCGACAAAAGTTTCATAGCCTGTTATATAATGTCTAAACTTATTGATTGCATGAACAACAGCTAAAAACTCTTTTTCAGTTACAATATAGTTGAACTCAGTGGGAGTTAAATTTTTACTGGTATAGTAAATGGCATAAGGAACTAAATCCTTTTCACCCAACACAGCTCCTAGAGTTGTATCTGAAGCATCTGTAGAAATATGGAAAGGAAGTTTCCAATTTGGCCCTCTCAAAATGGGTGCTTCAGATATTCTAGTCTTCAAAGCTTCAAATGAAGATTGACAATCAAGATCCCATTTGAATTCATAGTATTCTGTAAGCAATTTAAAGAGAGGAGATGCTATTTGGTGAAATTTTCAATAAATCTTCTATAATACCCAGTAAACCCAAGAAAACTTCTAACATCTTTTTGACAAGTTGGAATAGGAAACTTGAAGATGACTTCAACTTTTGATTTATCAACTTTAATTCCATCTCCTGAAATATGATGTCCTAAAACAATTCCTTCAGTAAACATCATAAAGCATTTTTCATGACTCAATGAAAGATTTGTTTTTTTACATCTAATAAGGACCTTTTCCAAATTTTCTAATGCCTCTTCAAATGAATCACCATAAACTGTAAAATCATCCATATATACCTCTACACAATCATGGATAGATCAGAAAAGATACCTAGTACTGCCCTTTGAAATGTTACGGGTACATTACATAATCCAAAAGGAAGCATTCGGTAAGCAAAAGTTCCCCATGGACAGGAGAATGTGGTCTTATCTTGATCTTCAGGTGCTACCTGAATCTGATTATAGCCACTAAAACCATCCAGAAATGAAAAGTACTTTTTGCCTGCTAGAGTATCTAATACTTGATCGATAAAGGGTAAAGGAAAGTGATCCTTTAAAGTCGCTTTATTCAATTCCCTATATTGAATGCATACCCTCCATTTACCATTCTTTTTAGGTACTATAACCAAAGGAGAAACCCATCGGCTATCTGAAATTGGATAAATGAAATTTACATTGAGTAGTTTTTGGAGTTCTTCTTTCACTATTTCTCTAAGATTTGGATTCATCCTTCTCTGCGGTTGTCTGGTTGGTCTACTGTTTTCCTCAATGTATATGTGATGAATACAAGTCTTAGGGTCAATACCTTTCATGTCAGTATACTCCCACGCAAATGCAGTAGAATGTTTTTGCAAGATTTTGGTTAGCTTCTCCTATTGTGATCTTTCCAAGTTTTTGTTGATATTCAATGTTTTACCTGGAAAAATCTCAATGGTGGAACTACCAAACTCTTCCATAGAGTAAAGAGAAATTTGTCTAGATGATAGATACTCAATGTCAAAATTTATCTGAAATTGTGTGTGGTCATATTCTGAAGAGATTTCAAAGTTTTATAGTGCGTTCAGAATTTGACTATCTTCACTGATTTCAGAAATAGTACAGACAGGTTGTATAGTGTCCTCATCATCGACCCATTCATTATCTCCTATCTCTGTAATTGTTTTTACTGGAGGATACAGATTGTATTTCTTTGTCGAATTACCATCAGAAATATACATATCCCCTGATCTACAATTGATAAAAGCATCGGCTGTGGCTAGCCAAGGTCTTCCTAAAATGAGTGGATGCCCTCCTAGATTACTCTTGGGAGTTAAAATCATGAAATCCATTGTATACTCCCAAGAATCTAAGGAGACCGAAATGTCTTCTAATACACCTTCTGGTTTAATAATTGATCGATCTAAAAGTTGCAGTAGAGTAGGTGTAAAAATAAGATTAGGAAGTTTTAGTTGTTCCATAGTTTGTCTACTCATAATGTTGATAGCAGCCCCTAAATCAATCAAAGTATTTGGAATTTCTACCCCATTGATATGTGTTTTGACAATTGGACTACTAGGATCTACATACTTCTGCATGGTAACTTTTCCCATCATGATATTTGCAATTTTTCCTACCAGGTGGATTTTTCTTGTATCTCTTGGTTTCCTTCCTAGTCTTTTGAGACTCAACTCCTTTATTGTTTTGGCTAGAATAAGAATTTCTCTAATGGCTTGTAACAAGGGAATCTTGATACAGAGATTCTTTAATTCATCTAGAAAATCATAGTTAGGAAACAAGATTTTTTTTTCCACTCCTTTATCAATTTGTAATCTTTCATGAAAAGGAGGTGTGGATGAAGATGTAGGTTGCTTGACTATAGGAGTTGTGGGGGTTGATTCTTTTCCTTTTTCTTCTTGAGTGCTTGGGTTTTGAAGAGATGCTTCAAAACCTTTATTGGCTTTAAGAGATTCTTCCTCAGAAATTATTTGCTTTTGAGTATCTATAGAAGGCTTGTCTAAAACTGTACCAGATCTGAGTTGTACATCATTGAGAGGAACAATCATATAGGTAGGAAACTATTGTCCTTCTACCATGTAAGCATTTTGAGGATTTTTATTATTTGGATTTGGCAATGGCTGGGAAGGTAATTGATTTGTCTTTTGTTGGAATGGAAGCAAGAGTTGGGAATTTGGATTCTGTGAGAAGGTGTTGTTGTAGAATGTAATGAGTTGTGGTTTTTTGATTTGGAGGTTGTGGAACTTGTTGGTTTTGAAAAGATGGAGGATATTGGTAAAATTGAGCAAATCTCCCATAAGGATTTTGCATACCTTGTACCCATGATTGAAATGGATTTTGAGGTTGGGACCAAGGTTGTTGCTAAGGATTCCAACTTGGTGGGGGTTGAAAGTTCATGGGGTTATTAAACCCTTGATTTTGTTGCCCCTGCCAAGGTCTCCTTGAAACAAAATAGAGAGACTCAATTGAATTTGGGTCTTCTTGAAAGAAAGCTTTGAGCCCAGGAATTGAAGGACAATCCTTGGTCTCATGGCTTTCTGAGCAAATTGTGCATGTTTCTACAACTTTTGCATCTAAGGGGTATTCCCTTAGAGTGTGTTTCTTCCTACATTTTGGACAAAAGATGGCTAAAGATTCAACTTCTGCTTTCTGCTTGTTTTGTATCTTAAGGGTGTCTAGTTGCTCACTAAGACTCCCTAAAATATCTGTTTTGAACTCATCAAGCATGTTGCCAATCTCACCCCTACTCACTGATCCAGTTTCTGATTTATTTGCTTTAATGAGAGAAGGATCTCTAGGCCCTTTTCCAGTTTTAGATTTTCCCCTTGAGAGATGGACACATAGCTCTGCTATATCATGAAGTGGAAGTTGAGATATATCTCCTTTCCCCATCATATTGAAAATATCTATCCATTCATCTCTAATGGATTTTAGTAGAAGGGCTTTCAAGGTTTCTTCATCTAGGTTACTCATTTTTGCTCTTTTGAGGTTATATTGAAATCTTTCAAGTAGATCCTCCAAGTTTTCATCTTCTTTTTGTACCATTTTGAATACCTCATCCTTATGATTGGTGGGCATACAATAGTTCAGGTATCTATCCAAATTTTTTTGTTTCATGTCATTCCAAGTCCTAATTGATTGAGTAACTAATCCCATGAACCATTTTAGGGCATCTCCCTTCAATGTTGAAGGAAACAACTTGAGTTTTTGAGCATCTTCCATGTAATCATAAGTTCGGCACACGACTTCAAACTCAAATAAAAATGTTTCAGGGTCCTCACTTCTCAACCCATAAAAGTTTGGGAGGACAGATGGTGAGATGTTTTTCATTATTGTTCGAGATTCCTCATCAACTATAGGAAATCCAAATGCGTTGTCTCCATCCCTGTTTCCCCCGTTGTTACCTCTACCTCCTCCATTGTTTCCTCCTCCTCTACCTCTACCTCTACCTCATCCAAATCCATTTACTAATTCCTCTGTCATGATAGCTTCCTCAGAGATTTCAGAGTCCTCTGGTTCTTCTATCAATGGTGAATGAGGAGGAATTTCTCCCTCTTCTTCTTCAGGTGATTCTACTTCCTCAATTACAATGTGTTTTCCTGTAGAAGTAAAGAAATGGTCTTTTCCTGACTCAGATTTGGTGGATAGTGTGGGGGAGTCTCCTAATTCAACTAATGCCTCTTGAATTCCAGGGATCCTAAGGCTAGGAGTATGAGTTGGAGATGTTGGAGGTGTATCTTGCCTATACCTTGGAGTGGATGGAGTTGTAAAAATTGAACTCTTGGCCCTAGCTATAAACCTTCCCCTAGAATCTCTTGCTTTATGCATGTCATTTTTATTTTTTCAAGTCAGGTTAATAATTCTCTTTCTAATCTTCCAGATCACTCTAGGTGCAAGAAGAGAGCATACTCAAGAAATTACTGAATCAATAACTCTCTTTTATGATCCTCCAGGTCACACTAGGTGCAAGAGGAGAGCACACTTTGAGAAATCATCAATTTTTACCTTCCTTGAAATTTTCTTGTTTTTTTTTTAAGAATTTGGCTACCTAGTTTCACTTCCCCGGCAACGACGCCAAAATGGTTGGTCAATTTAGTGTGTTCTAAATTGCTATGTAAATTGTCAATCCGGGAGTCGTAAACTGTCGAAGTGAAGTGCACTATCTATGCAAGATAACCATTTTCTTATTTCTTTGTCGTTTTTAGCTTTTGGTTTGTTTTTGGATTTATCTTCTTGTTGATTCCCTAGTGTGTGATAGTGTGTGAGATGGTGATTCTAGTAATCAAGTATGGACAAAAGTATTCAAGGTAATGATGGCCTTTAAAATAATTTCCAAACTTCAAAGTGTTCCAAAGGTGTTCAAACTTTACAGTGATGAAATCAAGATGTGCCTAGATTCTAATCAACAAAATAGTGAACTATGACTATGGAACCCAGTATCCTTGCTGTTGTATAAAGAAAAGAAAAGACTGAATTCAAGCAACGACACCAAAATGTTTAGTCAATTTAGTGTGTTCTAAATTGCTCAATAAATTGTCAATCCAGGAGTCGTAAACTGTCGAAGTGAAGTGCACTATCTATGCAAGATAACCATTTTCTTATTTCTTTGTCATTTTTAGTTTTTGGATTTATCTACTTGTTGATTCCCTAATGTGTGATAGTGTGTGAGATGGCGATTCTAGTAATCAAGTATGGACAAAAGTATTCAAGGTAATGATGGCCTTTAAAATAATTTCCAAACTTCAAAGTGTTCCAA
>APFE031626872.1:0-15465 GCA_000404065.3 Pinus taeda | reverse complement strand
GTTCTGACTCAGAGTCGGAGCATGCATCTGATTCTGAAACCTTTAGCTCGGCCACCAGTGACTGCTTGGCCCGACACTCACTTGTGTTGTGAGTCGAGCTCTTATGGAACTCGCACCATTTCCCAGTGTCCTTTCTCGGCTTCACGACGCTGTTCTTTGCTTGCAGCTTTGGCTGGTTGTCTTGGGCTATCCTGCCTTGGCTTTGTCCTTTGTTCTGTGGTTTAGGGGCACCTTTCCCCTGCTTTGGATTCGCAAATCCAAAGTCTCGCTTCTTTTGTTTAAACTTTTGTTCGACCTTGACGGCATACCAGTACGCTGCGCCGAGCGAGGGGATGTTTAGGAATTGTATTTCTTCCTGGATGTACTTGTGTAGGCAGCCACGGTATTTGAGTATCAAATGTTGCTCTTAGTCCTTGATACCCAACTTTCTGCGAAGAGTATGGAACAGATTGGTGAACTCCGGCACGTCTTGGTCCCTTCCCTGCCGCAGCGTGGTCCATTTTATGTATTCATCCTCATAGCTTCCGACAGGGTAGTACTTCTCCTTGATGGCATTCCAGAACGAATCCCAGGTGGGTGCGGCTGAAAATAGTGAGCCAGTACTTTCATCCTTCTACTCGCAGTAGGTTTCCCACCAATCCTTGACGTGGGGGGCTGCTTTGAGGAGAGCAAAAACAATCTTTTCCCGACTCGAAAATTCATGAACAGAAAAATAACCCTCTAGCAGATTTAACCATTTATCTACAGCGTCTGCGTCTATCTGACCCTCGAATATGGGGATTTCAAAATTAACTTGTACCTTAAAGGGTGTGGCATTTCCAGAGTAGCTGCTGGAAGCCGATGCGTTGCTTCTGGGTAGCCACTGAAGGATCTGGGCAAAGCTATCCATCATCGCGTTCCGTTGTCGCTCGAGGGCTTCTTCGAGCAAGATTTTGATGGGATCTCCTGCCCCCTTGTCTTTATTCTCGTCTGCCATGGGAGGCCGTCGGGATTTGCGAGGCTGGTCTTGCAAAGGTTCAACCAGTTCAAGCCCTAACTCCTTATATCCCGACCTTGTTGGGGACATACAAAGAAAAACAGAGAAAAAGAAGACCCCTCTGATACCACTGATCCGAATTTAAACAGAACACAACAAATTACCGAGATAACCATATACACAAAGATTCAGTGGAAATAATACTTCATTTCATTAATGGAAAATACTGAAACATGCTTACAATCAGAAATGGAAATAGACTAGCTAGGGCTATGGTAGCTTATCTCTAAGAAGCGATGTGATGGCTACATGCCTCTGAACTGTGTTACAATGAGGCTCGAAGGCCTATTTATTGTTGAGAAACAATGAAAAAACCCTTCACATTCCAAAACCTAACCCTAGGAGATGAAATGCCAAACTGTGGGCCCCGTTTTGGGGTAAGTTGGTACACCAACTTCCCGGGGTCGTAACTTTAGCATATGATCTCCGTTTGACACGTACAATAGCTCATTAGAAAGATCTATTTGAGCACTATCATTTTTGGAACGGGCAACATCGGTCCATTGCATGGACCCATGTTTCCCCTGGATTCCCCAAAAAAACGTCGTTTAGGGCCTCAAAACGGCTCTGGAAGTTCAGGACCTGAAAAACTGATAAAAATAGTAAGTTGTGCTACAATTAAGGAAACTGAAAATGCTGAGAAAGAAAATGGTGGGGGTCTAGGTGGACTTGGCAGGTGGCCACCAATATCCACCTGGATCAAAACTCTTGCCAAGTCCATCACTGGTTGAAAATCCGGCTGGCACACTGCTTTGGTCAACCGAAGCATCTATCATTGAAAATGAACCCTCTGAATCCAAACCAGACGAAATTCGAAAGGTCGAGGTGGCAGTTGACCTAGTCTTGCCTTCAGAAGGTTCATCTTCAAATGATATCATCACAGAAGAGAACGAGAACGACATCGTTAAAATTCTTTTCCTAAACACAGACTCCGATGAACTTGGGGGCAGTGTACCTGTTCCTTTACCACAAGAAGGAAGTTCATCAGAGTCATATCTGGCCATATATTCGGCCCCACCTCTAAGCAACCTAGTCGTTTCCTTCAATTGGAATCTACTAGGCAGACCCCATTTACCGGCTAGTGTACCATTCTGAATTATTGTACAAGCTTACAGAATGGTCATGGTTGGTACCATCATAGATGAAGGGCCTTCTGTGAGTATCCTTTCCTCAACTGCTTGGAAAGCACTTGGTTCGCCATCGCTTTTGCCTGAAATGAGAAATCTGACAGGCTTTGACAAAGGAACCAGTCGACCATTAGGGATCCTTCCCAATGTGCCCATTACTTTGAGAAGGAAAATCGTTCACATGAACATGATGGTAGTCCAAGGACCCCTATATTATAATCTACTCCTTGGGTGTGACTATATTTATTACATGGGAGCCGTCGTCTCCTTAATCTTTAGAGTAATGTGTTTTGCACATGAAGGCAGAGTGGTCAAGCTCGTAGACCAGCTATCATTCCCTAGTTCACACATAGCAAATAGTCAAATGCCATCCCTAAATGGTCTTTTCATGCAAGGAATGTCTCATCGATCTCCAGCCCATCCACCTGATGAGCGCAAGTGATTCAGGAGGATATGGCTGAAACCCAGGGGGCATGCACCCTGGCCTGCTTCGCAAGGAAACTCTAGGTATAAAGTAGGTTTCCACGGAGGAAGATGACTGGTCCAACACCCGTCTTGACAAGAAAATGGGGTTAGACTAGAATAAGATTCCCTCGTCAAGGTTAGGAGGTTTGGATTTAGAACCACCCTAGTCCAGATGGGCTAAGCCAGGAAGTGTTTCTATCTACAACGTGGATGGAAAATATCTTACGAAAGTAAGAGCTTCTATATGGTAACCTGGAAATTTTTCATTATACCTAGGGGCATGCAAACCTTTTTGCATGCAAGCGAAGAGTGGCCATTTATTTTTTAAATTTTTAGGTCCTCTAACCCTTTAAACTCGTAGGATTGGTCGTTTCCTAGCTTGCATAAAGAAACGATCCAGGGCAAAGCTTTAAAAGGTGCAAGTTCCATAAAAAATGGCATATGAGATGAGATATCCTTATTATATGACTGGCACGAGCAATTTTAACGCAGAATTCAAGCTCGTTAAAACATAAGAAATGAGCAAATTTCCCCCCCAGAGTTTAAGCTCATTAAAAATGAATCGATCCCCGGTAAATAACCATTGTGAATGCATTATCATCAGCTTTTGAGCCTTGGTCGTGTTCTCATCATCACCTCCACTTTGTTTTAGCCGATCATTCGCCTCCATTTGATTGTTTACCCCTTTCGAGGAACATCTGCGAAGAGTGATTCTGTTAGCCATCCTTGTGACACTGCCATGATTGGAAAATTCCAAACCTTACCTGGAATCAGCTGCTACCCGAAATCATCACTCGTTCCTCAAAAAACGAGTCTCCTTTAAGCTCTTTTCAACTGACTCGAAAAATATGAAAATATTGTCGAGCGATTAGCCTCTCTGGCTTGTTAAATTCATAGGAAGTGCTATCCCTCCTCTAGATTTTAATCTTTTTGGACTTGAGGGATTATTACACAAAAAAATTGAGCTCTTGTCTTGTTCAGCTCGTTAAAACTATCGAAAATTCATCCCTTTCATATTATTTTACGCTTTTTTGGACTTAAGGGATTATATGACAAAAAAAAATCATTGGGGTTTCCTTTTGATCCCTTTAAGACTCTCTAAAAATTAAAAGGATCGAGTTACCTTTGTCGTTAAACTCGTTAAAACCAAATACCGACAAACTTGTCCAAATGGACAAGAACGAGTTTCACTATCGCTAGGCTCGTTAAAACATAGTGACAGGTTCACTTGAAGGGCGAATTATAGAACAATCATATGTTATCCTTCTCAAGCTTGACAAAAATAAAGAGGTACTGGTCAGCAATGACTGGGGAAAATTGGGAAGAAAACTTGAAGAAACTTTATTGGTAGCAAGTCGCTCTTGAACATGACACTTTCTCTCCGCAACCGAGTCAGGTTGGGTTGTTCTGTTCATTTGTCATATCACCATTGGTCTGTCACACCATCCATCTTTGGGGTTAATGCTACCAATCCATCATCAATGTCGCCGATATGTTCAAGAGAAGTCACTCAGAGAATTCACCTGTGTCTCACCCACTGCAATACATTCACGCTCCATTCTTTCATGACCGCCAACCTGAACCCTGTATCATCAGATCATTTTCACCTCCAAAATCATTTGCTCCGTTCCATGTCGTAGATGTTGGATTCATTAAGGCCCTCCTATGATGGGTCACTTCTTGTCGACATCAGCTCATTATCGAAGAAGTCGACCTAAGAACAACCCCTTTCAGTACTTTGAAGCTTGCATGCCTCAATGGCAAGTTTCTCACTTTCGGCAATAGATTTACATCAATGGCCTTCGACCAGAAGATTTTTCATGGTGTTCGATGCCAAGTCCTTTTTCACACCACGCAAATTGTACTGTAGTACCTTGAGGATCATTGTCATTATTGGTGATCCCTCTCGTGCCTATTAAAAACTTACATCATTGGCTGGTAATCAGGGGATGTCTTTCCATGTTCGACTCCAGAACATTTTTCACATGGATCGAATTGTACTTCGAGTGAAGATTGGATGAGTTTTGAAGACCCCGGATCTAGTTTCATCCATCCAGGCTGTGATATATTCAGGAATATAAAGACATCAAATGTACATCATTGCCAAACATATGATCATCTAAACCAAAGGATGATGAATCTGTCCGAATCGTCAGTCTGCCACACAGACGATTGTCTGTCCTATGTACATGAAAATGAATTTATAAAGCTAAGGATGGGAATGTCCACCTCAGCTAGATGATGAAAAATATTATGAAGATAATGTATTGTATTGTATCTTATTACAGGTCGCCTCCCAGCTCGAAAAAACTTCTGATCCTGATGGTAAAGAATTTCACCCGACATCAAAAGATTAACGACCTCATGCTTTAGGGGCCAACTATTATAGACATTTTTGGGCACTGCAATCCCAGTCATAAATTTCCATAATCTGAGGGCTCCTAAGTCCCTAAAAGTGTTGCTTCACTACCTAAAGGAACAAGGTCAGCTGATTACATCATATCCCAGAAGTTCTCCACAAAAACTGCTCAGAAATAGTCAAAACTGGACCTACTGAATGCCCAGTGTAGAGTGTGCAATGCATATCACCTTCCTAGTGTAAAGGGTGTGATGGAAAGAAAAACTCCCAAAAGGTATGAGGATTTCGCTTGATCTTTTTCATTGAATACTAAAGATGGGGAACCTTCTTGTTATCAGGAAGTAGTGGATGATACAGATAGTGAAAAATGGAAAACGGTTATGGAAGAAGAAATGTATTC
The DNA here is from genome assembly GCA_000404065.3 of Pinus taeda. Lineage (NCBI taxonomy): Eukaryota > Viridiplantae > Streptophyta > Pinopsida > Pinales > Pinaceae > Pinus > Pinus taeda. The sequence continues at coordinate 10,078 of APFE031626872.1, read as the reverse complement.
CTTAGCCAAGAACAATACCTGGGATCTTGTAGGACTTCCTCAAGGGAGAATTGTTGTATGCAAATGAGTCTTGAAATTAAAATGGAAAGTTGATGGAAGTATTGAAAGGTATAAGGCAAGGCTGGTAGCAAAAGGGTATTCTCAGGTTGAAGGTATTGACTTTCATGAGATTTTTTCACTAGTTGTAAAACTTGTTTCTATTTGTACTGTGTTGGCACTAACTGCATTACTTAGCCTTGAGTTAGAATAGTTAGATGTTAAAACAATTTTTCTACATGGTGATTTGGATGAAGAGATATATAGGGAACAACAGGAAGGTTTTGTACAAGGTCACAATAGAAGATTAGTTTGCAAGCTGAAGAATTCATTGTATGGCCTGAGGTAATTCCCTAGGCAATGGTACAATAAGTTTGACTCCTTCACGGTGAGCCAGAACTTTATTAGAAGTGAGTATGATCATTGTGTATACTTCAAGAGTTTCAGTGGCATATTCATATCTTAGTTTTGTATGTTGATGACATGCTTATTGCAAGAAAAAGCATGGAAGAGATCAACAGGTTAAAGTCTCAGCTCTCTAGGACATTGGATATGAAGGATTTTGGAGCAACAAAACATATCTTGGGCATGGAGATACACAGGGATAGGTAAAATGATAAGCTTTGGTTATCACAACAGAAGTATGTGGAAAGAGTACTTGAAAAGTTCGGTATGAATAGTGTGAAACCTATTAATGTTCCCGGAGCTTCCCATTTCAAGATTTCTTCGGTTTTGAGTCCTAAAACTAATGAAGAAAAGCATTATATGTCTCTTGTACCATATGAAAATGTTGTATGCCACTTAATGTATGCGATGTTATCTACAAGACCTAACATTTTACATGCATTTGGAGTTATTAGCAGGTTCATGGAAAATCTAGGTGAAGAACATTGGTGAGCAGTGAAATGGGTGCTTCAGTATTTAAGAGGCACAAGTGACCATTGCATCATCTTTAAGGGTAGTGAAGGATTTGTCTGCGGATATGTGGACACTGATTATGTAGGTGACTTGGACAAAAGGATATCTACTATGTGTTATGTCTTTACTCTTGCATGTGGAGAAATTAGTTGGATGTCAAAGCTTCAAGAAACAGTTGCGTTGTCCACTATCGAAGCAGAGAATATAGTTGCTTCATATGCTAGTAAAGAAGTAATATAGTTAAAGGGTCTACTTGAAAAGATTGGAAGGGCGCAGGAGAAAGTGAATGTATTCTTTGATAGTCAGAATGCTATTCATTTGGCTACAAATCCATCTTATCACAACAAGACCAAGCACATTGATGTAAGGTATCATTTTCTGAGACATGAGATCGATGGCGAAAAAGTAGCTTTGAAGAATGTCCATACACAAGAGAATTTTGTAGACATATTCACAAAGCCAGTTACAATAGAGAAGCTATGGTGGTGTTTGGATTCTCCGGGCATCTAGAAGAGATGATGAATGGGCATGGGAAAGGGATTAGGAAAATTGTTGTCAAGGTGGAGTTTGTTGAAATATGACATAAAAAAGGTAATAATGGATAAATTTGTAAATTACTGTCATTTATTTATTATAACATAATTTTTAATAACTAGAAGGGGTTATTGTAATGGAGGAAAATGCCATATTAATTAAGATAGACTGAGAGGCTTGTATGATAAAGAATCATATTTGATTAATAGATATCCAACCCCTTGGCCCGTGGATGTTTCCTTGATACCCTGTCAAGGTTTTACCACATAAATCATCTTGTGTTAATGTGTGTTTTCTTTTAAAAATTAGTTTCCATTCAGTTTTTCCTCAAAATTTTTTTCCTTTGGTGTTTAATCCTATTTTATGAATTTAAGTTCAAGAAATATTTCTTAGTGGACATCATTGGATGTGTGTTTTGTCTAAGGAAAATTGGTAAGGCTAAGGCAAAGGCATTAAAAGGCAAAAAGGCATTTTTGGCACATTTATTTATGAAAATAAAGGAAATTAGGGGAAAAGGAAGGTAAAAGATCACATGCTCCATGTGAGGAGGAAATTGAAGGGAAATAATGAAAAATGAAAAAAATCGAGACCTCATTCATAAAAAGGTTTACGAGGATTAGTTCATGGCTTTTGTGAAGTTCAAGTTTGGATCTCTCTCTCTCACTCTCTTTGACACCTTGAGTTTTCTTGGCACACTCTAGTTTAGAGCAAGGAAAGGAAAATCAAGAAAAGGAAAGGGAAAAGTAGGTAAGGAGCAAGGAAAGGAAAATTAAGCAAAGGAAAGGGAAAAGAAAGTAAGGATCAAGGAAAGGAAAGCAAGATCAAGCAACTTCACGGGGAATGCTTGCAGGTAACCTTTTGCATGCGTGATTTTCTAGCTAGTTTGGACATGCATGGCTTTGCATGTTGGTCTATGGTTCTCATATTGTCAGTGGCATGGTTTTGCCAATTTATGACAGTCGATTTCAGCCTAGCCTAGCCTTTTGCGGATGAAATGGTGTGTTGTGATGTTGGTTTCGGTTTTTGAACTTTGGTATTTTTGGATGGACATCAAAATCCGGGGTAGAGATGGTCTCAAGGTTCATTCTGAAAGCCCTAGTAATCCCTTAACCAGTTTTAGCGAGATACATGGTAAAGCCTGAGGGAGGTGTCTTGGTTTAGGGCATATTGATCCAGGTTTTTATTGTGGTAAAGCTTGAGATACAAGGAGATGAAAAATTCCTCAAGGATAGTGATGGATTTCAGATGGAATTCCAAGTTCTGTTTGATTGTGATTGGAGCACAAGTTTTGGTGTGATCATATTTTGGTGAGGGTGGAGGTTGTTTAAACTCTGGATTCCCTTGGTTGTTCTTGGATTAGTTTTTCTATGAGATCCCACATCCATTCTTGGAATATGGCACGGGGGTGACTGGCTAAAAGAGAGATTTGGTTCAGCAATGTCTATGGTTGGATTGTATGTGGAAGTCTTGAACCTAGTCAGATTTGCCTATGATTAATAAAAGCTAAGTTATCTTACTTTTGCACTAATTTATATGTGGATGTAATGATTGTCATCTCTTTGATCTCTATTTGGTTTTATGCTCATTATAAGCATGGTGGAATGAATTGTTCCTGTCATGGTTATTTCACATATTTACTTGTAACTGTTAAATGGATGGATGCAATACCTAATTGATGATGTAGTAGTTCAATGGAGAAGGAGGTGATCCTTCTGGTTGTGTTTCATATGTTTTTTTAGCCATTTTTGCTTTGCCTTATATCCTAGACCCATAGGTTGCTTTGATGCCAAGTGTTTGACAGAATGTCAGTCCTAGTTGGGGATACTCAGACCTAGTCCCAAGGGTGATTTTTGATTGATCAACATTTTCATTATGTTTTTAATGAATTCTAGAAGTTACAATAAGTTATGGGTTAGAAAAGATAATTAAATCCCAGGGTTGTTGGCATAGAAGTGGTAATTTTGGTTCAAAATCACTGGAAAGCAGGCCTATGAGAGTGAGTTTAGGTTTCTAGCCACTCCCTTGACCATAGCATGAGAGCGAATATGGCCTAAGAGCTGCACAATAGCAATGGGACCTAGGGACAGGTTGTTTGAGTGGCTGACTTATCTCCTGGCGGTTTTGTTGGTGATGTTAGATGACTATATGTGATGCTCCATTAATTCCACTTCCTTAAGGTGACATAGGAGGTTGAATCTAATTTTAGTAGCATCTCTCCTCATGTTTACCCAGGTTGGTATGGATACTTTGGGTAGACCTGGGAGGGGGTGTTACAGATTGGTATCAGATCCTAATTACACTCTATTTGGGTCATATCTAATGCTATATATATGGTTGAATGTGTTGGTCATGCATGCATATTAGTTGTGTGTGTGGCTCTTAAACTTGTGTTGAATGTGCTTGTTGCACTACATCATATTGATCATGGTAATAGTAAGGTTATCATGAGGAACTTGATGTCGATTTTATGGAATGCATTGTCATGAGTATATGACTAGTTATACAATTATATGTAGCTTGATTAAATCCGTGTACGTTGGGATGTATTCTTGGTTATTTGATTACATGCATCAGTCTTGTAGGTTGATTACAAGAATTGATCACTTATGCTCGACTGAATGTGGTTATGTGTATGTGCAGATGATTAAGCATTTCATATGTAGGTGGATAGTTGCACAAGGCAATGCGTATACAAGAGTAATGGTTTTTGTCATGCATAAGGTCATAATATTGTTTCCAGGAAAACTAGTGTCTATTCAGATCTACTAGTCCCACTAAGACAGGTAGCTATCTTAGAAACAACAATTCAAAGTCACTTGTGTTTTCCTTTATGAGAGATAGATGAGAGAGAAGCAGAGAGAACCAACCTTAGTCTTTCGCTTGACTCTTTGCTTGTTTCCTCTTTCCTTTGATAGAGCTTTCACCACTCCTTTCTCACTTGTCCCACTTCAAAGAACACTTATGGAGTCAAAGCAACAAAATACCATCAAAGAAAAGAGATCTATAACCATAAACAATGTAGAATCAGATCTACACTAACCATACAAATGCATACACAAATACAAGATTCAGAAATATACAAGTATATAGAGGAAAACTGAAATAGCTTTATTGATAGAAGCAATAGAAGAGAGGATTACAACCGAGCTGTCTGATCCAACATCATCTTCCCAGCATGAAAGCCCCCTTCACCTCATGAAAAGCTAAATCACCCAACAATACAATGCTTTACATAGAAACCAACAACACTTCCTTCCAAAATACAAAATTCCAGCCTTTGGATCTCTAGGATGAGGGATCCATATATAGATATTTGTAAGGGGTGAGTTAGCTTCTCCGATTTTTAATAGTTTCATTTCACTGATAGTTCTTGGTTCCACTTGGAGATTTCATGATCTCTTACTCATCCCTGGGCAAAATCAGAGAGGCAAGTGTCATATGAGTAGTTTCTAGAAGATTCTTTGGGTTTCCACCTAGCAAACTGCCTCTGCCATTTGTCTTCTCTTGCTCATCACACCCTACAAAAGGGATTTTCAGTATGCATCACGCCTTTGTGTGTAGCAGGTGAGATGCATTGCACCCTCAACATGGAGCAGTCTGTATGGTCCAGTTTTGACCAGTTCTGAGTAGTTTTTCAGGGAGAAATTCTGGGAAATGATGTAATCAGTTGACCTTGATCCTTTAGGGTTTGAAACAAATATTTTAGGGGTTTAGAAGACCTTGGTTTATGGAAATATGTGATTGGTGTTGCAGTGCCCAAATATGTCTATAACAGTTGCCCCCTAAAGCATGAGGTCATAAATCTTCTGATGTCGGGAGAAATGCTTTATCATGAGCATCCGAGGTCTTTTGAACTGGAAGGTGACCTGTAATAAGATACAATACAATATATTATCTTCATAATATTTTCATGATCTAGCTGAGGTGGGCATTCCCATGCTCAGCTTTATGAATTCATTTTCATGTACATAGGACATACAATCGTCTGTGTGGCAGACTGATGATTTTGGTAGAGCCATCATCCCTTAGCTTGGATGATTATCTGTGCAGTTATGGAGTACATTTGATGTCTTCATTTTCCTGAATATATCGCAGCCCAGATGGATGCAACTAGATCTGGGGTCTTCAAAATTGTTCAATCTTCGCCCGAAGTACAAGTCAATCCATGTGAAAAGATGTTCTGATGTCAAACATGGAAAGACATCGCCTGATTACCAGCCAATGATGTAAGTTGTTAACAGGCGTGAGAGGAATCATAGATAATGATAATGACCCTCAAGGTATTGTAGTACAATTCACGTGGTGTGAATACATGAGCCGATGTCAAACACCACGTAAAATCTTTCGATCGAAGGCCATTGATGTAAACCTGTCGCCGGAAGTGAGAAACTTACCATTGAGGCATGCAAGCTTCAAAGTACTGAAAAGGTTGTTCCTAAGTCAACTTCTTGGATAATGAGCTAATGTTGACAAGAAGAGACCCATCATAGGAGGGCCTTAATCAATCCCACATCTACGACACAAAACGGAGGAAATGATTTTGTGGAGGTGAAAATGATTTGATGATACAAGGTTCAGGGTGGTGGTCATGAACGAATGGAGTGTGAAGGTATTGTAGCGGATGAGGCATTAGCTGGGTTGGTGAATTATCTAAGTGACTTCTCTTGAACATATCAGCGACACTGAAATGGATTGGTAGCGTTAACCCCAAAAAAGGATCGTACGGAGGACCAATGGTGATATGACTGGTGAATGGAATAACCCAAATTGACTCAATCATGGTGATAGAGTGAAAGTGTCATGTTCAAGAGCGACCTGCTACCAACGAAGTTCTTCAAGTTTTCTTCCCTTTTTTCCCTAGTCATTGCTGACCAGTACCTCTTTATTTTTGTCAAGCTTGAGGAGGATAACATATGCTTGTTCTATAATTTTCCCTTCGGGCAAACTTGTCGGTATGTTTTAGTGAGCATAGAGACAGTGAAACTCACTCTTGTCCGTATGGACAAGTTTGTCGCTATCGTTTTAACAAGTTTAATGACAAAGATAACTTGGTCCATTTTGGTTTTAGAGAGTCTGAAAAGAGATAGAAAGGAAACTCCAGTAGTCCTTTTTCATAGTGTAATCCCTTAAGTCTGAAAAAGTATAAAATAATACGAAAGGAATGACTTTTCCGATCACTTTAGCAAGTTGAAAAAGACAAGCGCTCAATGTTTTTGTGTAATGATCCCTCAGGTCCAAAAATATTAAAATCTAGAGGAGGGATGAAACTTCCAATCACTTTAATGAGCTGGAGAGGCCAATTGCTCGGCAATCCTTTTATATTTTATGAGTCTAAAAAGAGCTTAAAAGAGGCTCGTTTTTGAGGAACGAGTGATGTTTTCAGGTAGCAACTGGTTCCATGTAAGGTTTGAAACTTTTCAATTATGGCAATGTAAAGAAGGTGGCTAATAGAATCACTCTTTGTGTTGGGTTGTATTATATTCTTTAGATGACTAACCCACGTAGTGAACCGGGGGGTTAGAGGGGGGTGGGTAGCCCCCTCTATAGGGTTCGGGGCAGCGCCCCGGGAATTTTTTTTTTTGGACCCTATATTAGGTTGGGCGAACCTACCTATGGTTTTCAGTCCATGGTTTTTGACATGATGGTTTTTGGTCCATGGTATTGGATGCTTTGGCATGTATAAATATGTATTGTAACATTGAAAGGAGAAAAATCAAGCTGGTAGTATGAGTTTTGGGATCCAGGGGAAATCTCTGTATATATGTGTTCTATGTGTTATGCTCTCGCATTGTTTATTTTTCTGTTATTTTAAAATTCGTATGCGGTTAATTTTTTGTACGGGGTTAAAACCTACATTTGGTATCAGAGCTGTTTTGGCTTAAAGGGGACGCCTTTGTTGCTAAGGGGTTTCGCTCAAGCCTGTGGTAGACCTTGTTCAGTGGGAGATCTACAAGATCGATTTTGGTGGTGAAAGAAGATGGCGAGCAGTGGAAAGATAGAGATTGAGAAGTTCAATGGTTAGAGTTTTGAGTTGTGGAAATTCAATATGGAGGATTTGTTGGTGGATAAAGATCAGTGGATCGCGGTAGATCCAGGTACTAAACCAATGGGAGTGACCGATGAAGAATGGAAGAAGTTGGATCGGAAGGCAAAGAGCACAATACGATTATGTGTCTCAGATTCAGTATTGTTGAATGTATCAGGGGAAGCTATGACAAAGGCTTTGTGGGAAAAGTTAGGGACTTTGTACCAATCTAAGTCTTTGGTAAATAAATTGTTCCTGCAAAAAAACCTATATAACCTAAGAATGAAAGATGGAGACTCGGTGACAGAGCATCTGAATGCGTTTAATACCGTGGTAAGTTAGTTATCATTTGTTGATATTAAAATCTCAGATGAAGATAAGTGCATCATTTTGTTGTGTTCTCTACCAGATTCATGGGATAGTCTGGTTATTGCAATAGGTAGCAATGCAACTGCTTTGCAGTTTGATGAAATAGTCTCAGCCTTGCTGACGAAGGAGATGAGACGGAAAAATATGGAGAGCCAAAATGGTGATGCCTTGTCTGTACGAGGACGGTCCCAGAATAGAAACAAAAATAGGTCAACGAGTGGGAGATCTAAATCTCCAGGAAAACCTGTAAAGGTGGTGTGCTGGAAATGTGGAAAGGAAGGGCACTTCAAAAGGGACTGTAAATATAAAACTCCTGATAAAGGAAAAGGATCTGATGATGCTCCTTCTGTAAAAGCAAAAACCACCTCAGATGAAGGTGGGGATGTGTACTTGGCTTCTTCAAGTACACATGTAGATCATGAGGCATGGTTGATTGACTCAGGTGCATCCTTTCACTTCACTCCCCATAGAGAGTGGTTCTGCGAGTATGAGAAATACGATGGTGGTGATGTCTTCTTGGGGGATTACAGAAAGGCTAGAATCATTGGTCGTTGAAAGGTAAAGTTGAAGTTGTAAGGTGGAAGGGTTAGAACACTTTCGGGTGTTCTGCATATTCATGCATTGGCCAAAAATCTGATTTCTGTAAGCAAGTTGGATGATGCAGGTGTAAAAGTGTTCAAGAAAGATACCTGCAAGATGGTTCGGGGAGCACTGGTATTGATGCGGGGAGTTTGGGTTGGAACTCTGTACAAGCTACAAGGTAGCACTATTGTTGATGGGTGCAATAGTTCTATGGTTCCTGAAAATGGAGCAGAAAATCTAGTGGTCTCTGGAGAGAAGATCATGTTGTGGCATCAAAGGCTTCGACATATTGGAGAGAAGGGCCTTGAAATAATTCATGGTAAAGGTATGGTAGAACGTATGAGTAATAGCTCTCTGGATTTTGATTTCTATGAAAATTGTGTATATGGGAAGTAAAATCAGGTAAGTTTCCCCTCTGGTGGTAAGAGGGCGAAACAGATATTAGAGCTTGTGCACAATGACGTGTTTGGACCTATGAAGGCTCCATCACTGGGTAAGTCTGTGTACTATGTATAATTTATAGATGACTTCTCAAGGAATACATGGATATATTTCCTTAAGAAGAAATCTGAAGTCTTTGACAGGTTTAAAGAATTTAAGGCTCTGGTGGAAAAATCAGACAGAGAAGAAGATAAAGGTACTGAGGATAGAGATAATGGTGGAGAGTTTTGCAGCAAGGAATTTGAAGAATTCTGTAAGAAGTGTGGTATAGCATGACAAAAGACTACTCCATATACACCTCAGAAAAATGGAGTTGCAGAAAGATTGAACAAGACGTTGATGGAAAGGGCAAGAAGCGTGCTTAGTGGTGTCGGGTTAGGACATGAATTCTAGGCAGAGGTGGTGGATACTGCATGTTACCTAGTCAACAAGTCACCTTCATCAACGTTGGAGGATAAGAATTCACAAGAAGTATGGACTAGTAAGAAACCCTCTCTTTCACATTTGAGGGTATTTGGATGTGATTCATATGTACATGTTCCAAAGGAGAAACAAAACAAGTTGGATAGTAAATCTGAAAAGTGCATCTTTATTGGGTATAAGGATGGTTTAAAGGGTTATAAGCTTTGGAACCCAGTAACAAGGAAGGTTGTGTACAGTCGAGATGTGGTGTTCAGAGAGGTGAAAGATGTTATTAAACATGAAGTCCAACCAAAGGAACCTGTGAAGATAGAGTTTGAACTAAAGGAGAAAGAATCAGACTCTGTAGCAGAGGAGGAATCAGAAGATGAAGAGCCACAAACTCCGGCTGTGAGAAGATCAGCTCGAGAAAGAAGGCAGCCAAAAAGGTATAGTCCATCTGCTTTCTGTTCAAACTTTGGTTTGTCTGTTACTGATGATGATCCCAGAACTGTGAAGGAAGCAGTGGATTCAGAGGATGGAAAACTCTGGAAAGAGGCCATGGTTGATGAAATGGCATCTTTGCACAAAAATGAGGCTTGGGATCTGGTGGAGTTGCCGGCTGGAAGGAAACCCATTGGCAAATGGGTGTTCAAGAAGAAGACAAATGCAGAAGGGAAGGTGGCGAAATACAAAGCTCGGTTGGTAGCAAAAGGTTATTCCCAGGTGTCGGGAATTGATTTTGGTGATATTTTTTCTCCTGTTGCCAAGGTA
>APFE031626865.1:0-82946 GCA_000404065.3 Pinus taeda | reverse complement strand
TGAATTTTATTATATTTAGTTTATTGAATTTTATTATTATGAATCTTTTAAATGAGTATTTCTAATTGAATACATTTGAATGTTTCTAATTGAATATACATAATGATTGAATCATAATGCAAATCGGTAACTCAATTGATCCATATGTGTGAACAAAAGGAAATACTTTCCTTTATTTGGTATAAACCAATTCCATAACAATTGCCAAATATAATTAACAAATTTATTGTTTTCGTTATAGATGATTTTTGGAAGATCAAATCCTAATAATGATTTTTGATTAATAATAATTTTTGGATTGTTGATATCAACAATTAAAAGGACTTTGGCATTCTACTATAGGCTCATAGTACTCTCTATGATTCAAGACCAAATGTGTTGAGGCTTCATTATTTAAATTTACCATAGTTGTTGTAGAGTATGGTAATTTGATATTTTCAACAACCTTGTTCAAAAGATTCATATTTTGGCTTCAACTTCATATTCTTATATGCAAAAGCATTCAATGCAGGTCACTATGATCTAGTCCACAGACTCATCAAAAAGATAATGATACAAATGTTTGCTAGCATTTGAATTGGGGGAACAATGTCAATAGATTTAAATGAAACTGAAGGGAGTTATATTAATCGCAAGAAACCTTGAATCCAAAATAATGTTGACATATACAAATAGGGTATGGTTATATTCCAACCATTCAAGTAGGCTAATACTTCGAACATAAGTTTTGCCAGTGCAAATACATATGGATGTTGAACCAAAATACCAAATCAAAGTCTTAAAGTCAATAATTGCTAAGGATATATATCTTTGTTATCTCTACAATGCATTCTTTAGCAACTACACTAAATAACCAAAAAGAGAGAACCTAAGAGTGAGGATACTCCTATCATGTGAATGATGCAATTCCTTAAACCCCCTCTTTAACAAAGATCCAAAATTCCACTTAGACCCTTTGGTAACATGTGGTGACAATTTCAATGTCATCATGCCTCGATAACCTAATGTATACTTATGCTTTTGTTTTTTAAGTGAAAAACTTTATTTTAAAAAATATATGATATTGTTAAGTTTTATAATCATAATTATTTAAATAATCTTAGGTTACAAAAGTGATTCATCATTTAGTGACATCACACAGAGAATCATTACATCATCATGGGTTATAATTATATTCATTTTTAATGTAACTCTTAGTTGACGAGATGATTAAACTCAAATTTTTGGGGGTAAATTTAATGAATTTTATTATTTTAAGCTTCTCAAATTTTATTTTTATGAACCTTTACATTATCATGGGTCATAATTATATTCATTTTTAATATAACTCTTAGTTGAGGAGATGATTAAGCTCAAATTTTTGGGATTAAATTTAATGAATTTTATTATATTAAGTTTCTTGAATTTTATTATTATGAATCTTTTAAATGACTGTTTCTAATGGAATACATTTCAATGCTTCTAATTGAATATAAAGATTGAATCATAATGCAAATTGGTAACTCAATTGATCCATATCAGTGAACAGAAGGAAATACTTTCCTTTATTTGGTATAAACCATTTCCATAACAATTGCCAAGTATAATTAAAAAATTTATTGTTTTCGTTATAGATGATTATTGGAAGATCAAATCCTAATAATGATTTTTTGATTGTTGATATCATCAATTAAAAGGACTTTGGCATCCTACTCTAGGCTCATAGTTCTCTTCATCATTCAAAGACCAAATGTGTTGAGGCTTCATTATTCAAATTTACCATAGTTGTTGTAGAGTATGGTAATTTGATATTTTCAACAACCTTGTTCAAAAGATTCATATTTTGGCTTCAAATTCATTTTCTTATAATTTATCCAAAAGAATTCGACGCAGGTCACTATGATCCAGTCCACAAACTCATCAAAAAGATAATGATATAAATGTTTGCTAGAGTTTGAATTGGGGGAACAATGTCAATAGATTTAAATGAAACTAAAGGGAGTTATATCAATTGCAAGAAATCTTGAATCCAAAACAATGTTGGCATATACAAATAGGGTATGGATATATTCCAACCATTCAACTAGGCTAATACCTCAAACATAAGTTTCGCTAGTGAAAATACATATGGATGTTTAACGAAATGCCAAATCAAAGTCTTCTAGTCAATAATTGCTAAGGATAGAGATCTTTGTTATCTCTATAGTGCATTCTTTAGCAACTACACTAAATAACCAAAAAGAGAGAACTTGATAGTGATGATACTCCTGTCATGTGAATGATGCAATTCATTAAACGCCCTCTTTAACAAAGATCATACTCCTGTCATGTGAATGGTGCAATTCCTTAAACCCCCTTTTTAACAAAGATCCAAAATTCCACTTAGACCCTTTGGCAACATGTCGTTGCAATTTCAATGTCATCATGGAAGAGTAATAGTTTAATGTTACTCTTTCCTACACTACTGATAAAATTCCTTAAACCCCTTCGTTAAGAAAGATCCAAAATTCCACTTAGACCCTTTGGCAACATCTGGTGACAATTTCAGTGTCATAATGGAAGAGTAATAGTTTAATGCTACTCTTTCCTACACTACTGCCTTATGGCGTTTCCTTTGCAACATCCGGTGCAATTGCTAATATATAAACAATAATATCAACATATTCATTCATTCGTCAATGTCCATTGACACAGTGAGCACAAAATATGCAAAGGTTTAAAATATAAGAGTAATTGCTTGGACCCATATTCTTTTGACTCTAACTTTGGCCAACGAAAGGCCTGTAAGGATATAATAATTTAAATAAAAGGTCACTCATAATTTTCTTTTGACAGTTTGTCTATCCTTTAGCTTACATGAACCTACTTTGGGATGTGCACCATGTTGAGTTATTAGGGAATGCACCACTTCCAGTTATTACTGATCTGATCAAATATATAAAAACGGAATAGTTTATTTATTTATTTTTGGAGGTTTATTAAGAAGTTTAGTTTAAGTGGTTTGGTGAATAATTTGTATTTTAATTGTAGAAATATAAATTTCGAGAAACATGTTAATGAATTTCTACATTTTTTTACTATAAACTAATAAAATTTACCAAATTTTTTTTCTAAATTTTAATAAAAATAATTCTATCATAAATATTTCCAAAAAACATATTAGAAAATAAAATATTTTTATTAAATATAGGAAATATTTTATATTAGCTTTCCCGCTAACGTATTCAGTTTTTTATTGACTTGCTATTAGTTTTTCTTTGATTAAGGAAATTTAAAATCTATCCAAACTTTTAACATAAAATCAAATTTTATTATTTTTAAATAAAATTTATTCTATTTATCTCAAATATTGATTGGTTGAAAATGTCCCCTCTTATTGTGCAATAATGCAAGAATTGACTTTTGTGTACTCTATTATTAATTACTATGTATTATATCATTAATTATTTTTTCTTTTTTTTGTTGACAAGCGGAATCGGCAACGACCGTGGTATTTTACTCACGTTATACGGGGTCGAATCCCACCGGCTACCACTATAAGCTTTAGGACGAACCGCCGAGCCCGCAAAAAGGGCCTTGGTTAAGACGAGATTGCAACTCGTGCCCTGCACAGCGCCATGAACGACTTAGCAGATCTGCAAGTGTATTATATCACTAATTACTATGTACAATAAATATAAATAATTTGGAAAATAACATTATATATTAATTACTATGTACCAAGAACACAAATGGTTTCTAATTAAATTCAAAAATTCCATTTTCTTATTGATGTAAAGTATTAAATAGACAATTTTTTGGGTTTTATTTTTTATTAATTTAAAAAAAAATTAATTTAAAAAAATATAAATTTTGAAAAGCATATGTAAAATAACATATATACAATTTATACAACTCTCATTATATTAATGTACAATATATAAATAAAAAATAATTAAATTATATTTAAAAATTAAGTAAATATTCATATAACTCATTTTATTATGGTTTAGAATACATACTACACATTCTAACAATAAAATTTTAACAAAAAAAATACACACTATAACATTAAAATATTTATTATTTGATTTTACATTCCAACTATATTTAATATATTTAATAAAATTATTAGTCCACAATAAAATGTCTGTTGTCTCAAATATTCGAAAAAAGAAAGTGCTAACTATACGGCTTTGTTTTAGTTTTGCATTCGAACTATATTTGATAAGGCTATTCGTCCACAATAGAATACCTTTTGTCTCAAGTGTTCGACGTTATCCAGGAAAGCCAACCATCTGCAATTTGATGTATATCCCTCATCACAAGATTCCGAAGGGTTCGACGCCTATTTTTTATTTTAACTTTACATCATGGGTAACCATTTATTATGAATACTTTGTTTAGATATATATAAGTTTAATATTATTAAAATTAAATGCTAATGTTTTAGGTAAGCCATTTTGTTTTAATTTAATTTAAATATTAAAAAAAATTATATAGTTTGAGTGAGTTTAATGATTAAGAATATATGTTTTTTCTTAAGATGTTTTTGGTTCGAAATTAGAGAGATAGAGTATATATGCTAGAGTAGATTTTAACAGTGAAATCAATGCTTGAAAGTAGGTTCTTTGTCCTATAACCAAAAAAGTATTAGATACCAATGTGGTGTCCTCTTGTCCAAAAACTAAAAGAATCTCATACACCAATATAGTATCTTGCTAACAACAATCTTAAAATTGATATATATTTTATTTACACTTTTTTTTTTAATTTTATTCCATTTATAATAATAATATATAACTATTAATTAAAAAATGATATTTTTTTATTATTATTTACATTTATCTATAATTTTTTAATTAAAATGAAAATCTAAAAAAACTTCCCAAATAAACATACCTGTTGATATTAATTATTAAATAAAAATATAACATTGTTATTTAAACATATATATATTTAAGCATATATAACATTATTATTGATATATTTTTTTATATATTTTACGGACCCACAAACCAATGTCGGTTAACACTGCATCATATAATGAGTTTTAAAATTTAAACCACAATCCCCGACCGCTAAAACTGCACTCTAGTTGACAAACATCTTAAATGCTATTAATTTTGATCGGTGGAAGTGTTAAAAGTTATTATTTTTGTTTCGGTGAAAAAAATATTTATTTAATCTTTTCTCATTTCATTTCTATAAGATTAAAATACGTTCGGAACAATATACATTCTTCCGTGTAATAATATTCATAAGAGATTTGAAGTTTTAAAATTTAATAACAAATCTTTAATTTTACTATCACAATTTATTAAAATTTTATTTATTTTTGGAATTAAAATCATTCAAAATAAATAATAAAATTAAAAGTGGCTCAAGACACATGTTTTAGTCAATGTATTAGGATTTTCAAATTTTTTTTACTGTAATGATATTTTCTTTTGATTTTAGACTAACTTACGTTGTAGAGTTGATTTATCTCTAAATTCTATTGTATATAAAGATGTTAAAAATCAATGAGTTAGAATTATTATTTTAAATAGTTTGATAATTTAGGTAGGTGATAAAGGGAATGGTTGATGAAATTAAATAAGTCATTCATTTAATTGATAAATACTAATGAGTCACTTTTCACTTTAAGTGCGTTAACTAGAGTGAGTAGATATAACAAAGTAGTTAATTTACTTAGGTTATTATGCCTAAACCATGTTTAATTTTGAGTCAAAAAAATAATATCTATTATGCAGATAAAAACCTAAACTAACTATCAAATTTAGTCCCTACAAGCATTATCAAAGTAGATTCATAGCTTATTTTTATTTAAAATTACAACTTTCATTAACTGTGAAGATTTTAGTATATCTACAAGCATTATCAAAGTAAGTTCATGGCTTAATTTTATTTAAAATCAAAATCTTAATTTTATTAAGGATCACAAGTTTCCTCACTTTTCAAGATTTTAGTACATCATCTAACACAAAACATATCATTAAAGTCTATATTTCATCACATTTAGATATTTTAGTATATCTTTTGACAAAAAAAACATATCATTAAAGTATATATTTAAGAAACAATTAAAAAAAAAAATGTCTTGAAACATGATAAATTTCAAACAATCCAAATTTCAATAATACAAGAAATCAAAAATACCTCCATTTCTTCATATTTCTATCTACAAACCACTTTTTAAACTTATTTTTAAACTTATTTTTGTATGATAAGCCATGTTCATAATGAATAATTTTCCGGAAACCTAAAAAAATGAAAGAGGTTTGACCAAACCTAAACATAGTAAGTACAATGGAGAAAAAGGTGAATAGACATATACTTGACCCTATTTTCTTGGTTTGAACATTTAGTTCCAAGTTAGAAATTTTTAAACAGACATGGACAGCGAAAACAATAGAAAGATAAATCATGCGAGTACATTTTTATTAACAAATTGATATACATTTATAGTACATTTGGTGACCATTGGGATTCACATCCCAAGGTCTCTTGGACTGCTTTGTCCATTCGGCTTCCACGCTAACCCTTTAGGATTAGGTGTCCAACATTCCCCCCCTTAATCCGAAGGGTTATGTATGAGTCCAAGAAAAGAGATGTAATACAAAATGTGCAATAATGCATGGCAGCACTAGGCTGAATGTGCTCTATGAAATGTTGGTAAAAAAGGGCGGTGGTTTAAGGATAGCCACCAACACTAGAACGCTTAGTGCAGTTCCCGGAACTCTTCCAAAATTGGCAAGAAGCTGTAAGTCTTCTGCTAGAGGAAGTGATCCTATTGTTTTAAAGAGGGAAACCTTCAACCATAAAAGGGAGGCCTCACCCCGCATAAAAGGTAAAACTTCAACCTGAAAAGGGAAGTCTCAACCTGTGATGGTTTAAGGATGACCAACAACTCTGGAATGCTTATGCAATTCCTGGAACTCTTCCAAAGCTGGCAAGAAGCTGGAGTCTTCTGCTAGAGGAAGTGTTCTCAATTTTGTCTCTGGAACTCTTCCAAAACTGGCAAGAAGATGAAGTCTTCTGCTAGAGGAAGTGTCCCATATCGCCAACTGAAGGCATGTTCAGGCATCTTTGTCTCTGGCTACAACTCTGAAGCTGGTGTGGTAGGTTGTGGCTCAGGCTCGCTTGATGTGGCTTTGAAGCTTGTAGATGACCATCATTTCCCCCCCTGTCAGATACAAGGTGAGATGATGGAGAAAACTCAACTGCAAGACTGTTCAATATTCTGAAACAAGTTCTAACATGTGTTTGAAATATCTTCTTGGCTGTTGATGCCCATTTCCAAGAAGCGATCCATCCTAGATGAATCTTTGTTCTTGCAGGACGTTCGTTGTTGAAGCATCTATGTGAAGAATGACTGGTTTTATGACAGTGCTTACATGGATGAAGATCAAAACAATGATCTTTCAAATGGCCAACTCGATCACAGTGTTGGCATTTCATGATCTGTTGTTGTTGTTGCTGTTGTGGAAGAGGAGCAGAGTCTGGAACAGCTGTAGCTGAACTGTCCTGAGGAGCAGGTGAACTGTCATAAATGAAACCAGCACTCTGAAACTGAATGGGTTTTGAGTAGTCTGGAATATGAAAGGACAAGTCCTTGTCATATCCAGGACCGGTTCTGTGCTTGTTGTGGACAAGCTGTTCCCAAGGTCTGATGATGGGCTTGGGAAGTGCAGATTGAACTTCTGCATCTGCATGTAACCTTGCTGCTTTGTTTGAATGAACAGGAGCATTATTGTCTTGCTGTTTATGGGAGTCTGTTTCAATCTTCTGAACAGAAATAGGTTCAGAAAGATGACTCCATTGCTGCAGTTCTTCTTGTTGTAGCTGTGATTCAAGCTGCAAAAAATCAATCTTTTCTTGTGCATATTGTAGACATGTCTGAATTCTTGAGAGAGAGCCTTTGCTGATTTGTAATGTGTCATTAACAGTGGATTGTATAAGAGTTTTCATGAACTCTAATACTTCAGTAATTGTAGTCATTTTTCTCAATAAAAATGCACCACTAGAAACTTGTTTTGAAGTGAAAATGTACCCTAAATAATCACAATGCTTGCAACCAATAGCAGACAATCTGGTGCATATAATGGTGATATCACCCCAACAATTAAAGAAATCTTCTCATTAAAATCTGTTGAGAAAAACAAATTTGTTTGTTGCACATAAATTTATGCCCGAACTGCACAATAGGAACAAGTAAATTGAACAAGCAGCAAATTGGATCTTCCAAATACTCCTTCACTTTCAGAAAAACTTCAGTAATTATAACACCATGCCTTCAATTTTGCCTTCTTAACACTTCTTACCATTTAATCAAACTCTGTTAAACTTGGCATAAGTCATAATACTCAATGTAAGAACTCATGCTTAAATAGTTGTGTACTCATTGGAATTTAATCCATTCAGGTAAAAAATCTCATAGATAGTCATTACCATTAAAGAACCAGACCCAGTTACTTTTCTAAAACCTTAGTATCCATCCTTCAAAACATCATATGGAATGGGTGTGACTGTCTCCAAAACAGCGCCCTCAACTATAAATCTTGGCTACCATGTGCATACTTGTCACTGATCTAAATGCCAGACTCATAGATCTTAAACTTAAGATAATAAACATGAGCAGGATGGCCGAACAGATTGTTCAATTCTGAATTCAAAACAACTGAAATCGCTGAATGCACAATATTGCAAGTGCAGATTTAATTACAATCTGTTCCATGTTTTACTAGTTTGGTTTTACCATCTCTATAAACTCTTAGTTAAAAAAGCAGGATTTACTTCTCAGTGACAGCTCCAGATTCAATGTAGCATCATTTTTACGGAGGTGGATACTACGAAAAAGGTCTCTCATGGGACAACATTTTCTTGCTTGAACATCCAACTTGAAGCGGCCATCATTATGCATACAGGTATATAATTTTCCTTTTAAGAAGACCGTCACTCTTTATATGCATACAGGTATAAAAAAGAATTCTTAAATAGTTTGTATCTTCTAAACACTGTCGCTAATTTGTGGCCTCAAAAGTAATGTTGGAGCGCCTTGATTTTATCCATGAAATATAGGGCAGGCTTTTACGACAGCCAAGCAAATGTTCAGGTGGGTCCAGCGAATGTTCGAACACAGAGCAGCAACGGTTTAAAGAGCTAAATCAAAATGAGCTACGGCCGGCTTTCCAGAAACCTGTCTGTGATCCAGTTTTCAAGAAATGGTGTGAATTCCAGTATTGCGATGTCACATGAGAGGCTTCATGGCACCAAAATCTGGTCATATATATTTAAAAATGGCGCATCAGCTTAAATCATCAGCAATTCTATTTGTTAAATAGAACTATGTAGGAGGTGATAGCCTGTTCCAGAGGTTCACGCGGAAATAAGAAACTGTTCACGCGGATCCATTGCCCAATCCATTAAAAATAAATTCTAACTTTGAGACGAGAGGGGTCTGTCATTCATAACAGTCAAGACAAGGCGATTTCAATGAGCAAGGCATTTCATAACAGTCATACGTTACTAATCCAGGAATTTAGCCAACACAACCAGATAGCAACACGACAGCATAGATATTTGACTTAAAGATGACCTTGTCAATTACAATTAGACAACTGTGGCCTGATAAGAACCCATTTCACCTTCGATATCTAATATTACAGATTTTAGAAAAGTTGGAACTCTCTGCCAACTATTTAACAAGAATTGTACCAAAAGAGACCATAACGATTTTGAGGTTGTATCTATTTGAACTTTACGCTATACACTCTCCCATTAACTTAGGTTCTAATCACATGCACTTATGGTGATAGAAATAAGTCCATACACAGTGCTTTACGCAAATCAATTGCACTTTACTTGCGTAGCAACCATACAGACCAGAAACGACACGATCTCTGTTTTCACTGTGTAATGGCACACTGATCTTTAATAGTTCCCATCTTCACACACAGGTTGGGCACACAACAGGTTTGCATATGCTCTTACAACATTATCAATCCAATTCCAAAATGTATTATGGTCACATACAAAATTTCTCTGTCAGGCCAAGCAGTGTTCCAGGCAGTGGACCAAAACAAAATACAGGCAGCATTCTAGGTAGCGTTCCAGGTAGCCGAGGAAATGGATGAAATGCTACAATGGATGCTTTGATATGAACGCTTTGATATGAACGCAGGTTCCAATGAACGCTACCCCACGCAGGTTCCAAACATTCAATTTAAGCAGCGAATAGACCATATGTTTAATACAGGCAGCGGGCAGGTTCCAATGAACGCTACCCCACGCAGGTTCCAAGTATTTAATACAAGCAGCGAAAAAAATCCTTCATAACAGCCATACGTTACCGATTCAAGGCGTTTCAATGCTTTGAATTTCCAGGCGTTTCAATGCAGGCAGCGGTAGTCTTCAGGCAGCGGCAGTCTTCAGCTATTTCAAGGATGTCAGAGACTGAGCAGCTCTCAGGCAGGAGTTACAACTATTTCTGGGACCTGTGCGTTTCCTTCAGAAATTAGGTATGCAGCTTCAGGCAGGCAGGCAGGCGTTCTTCAGGTAATGAAGACTGGGCCAGCACTATTCAAGGCAACTCAGATCAGTTGCTTAGGGAAAACAGGCCACTCATCATGGCTCTGATACCATGTTAAACACACATGGTGAGGGAAAACAATTAGTAAAGATAAAACATTCATTACAATTTTATTAACAGTTTGATATACATTTATAGTACATTTGGTGACCGCTGGGATTCGCATCCCAAGGTCCCTTGGACTGCTTTGTCCATTCGGCTTCCACGCTAACCCTTTAGGATTAGGTGTCCAACACATCTTATTTATCTCCACATATGTGGGATTAGAAAAAATTAAATTAAAAAATTAGAGCCAAACACGCGTTGAAACTGATGTTTGTTTGCATTTTGAAACGTATAAGGAGTTTGCATTCTGAAACTTACAAGGAGGACACTTGCCCCATCTTTCTCATAAATGTTACTAGGACTAGTGTTAATTTTCGTGCCCCATCTTTCTCATAAACGTTACCATGAGAACACTTGCCCCATCTTTCTCATAAATTTTACTAGGACTAGTGTTAATTTTCGTGCCCCATCTTTCTCATAAACGTTACCATGAGAACACTTGCCCCATCTTTCTCATAAATGTTACCAGGACTATGTGTTAATTTTCGTGCCCCATCTTTGTCATATCACGACTACCTGCTAATATTCTACTTGTACACCTTTGTCATAAATGTGGTTGTGTAATGGCCCCTTGTTCATATTCGTTTTGTGCCCCATGGTTTCTTTCAAGAGATGAGAAGTTGGTTACAATTCCTCATAATGAATTGGAGAAATCGATCAACATGAGTGTCATCGAGACATATGTGCAAGATTCAACTTAAAATGGATATCTTAAGGTGATTTCAATTAACAGTAACTCAGACTTTACTTCTTAAATTATATTATGACAGTTGAATCAATTTATTCAATCAAGCTACATACGGTTTATTATACCTAATCCCATTTTTTATGATTTAATTCTAGCGTTAATTGATATGTGGTTTTATAGGAATCTAGAAGGGTCATCAAGAAATCTTAATTATATGCCAAATTTTAGTTATGTGCCAACGATTGCAAAGATCATAAGGAGAACTCAAACCCTATATTCCATGTTTGAAGGGGCAACACTAAGAATTCATGCCCAATATTCTGGTGGAGGAATGTAAGGCCGAGTCTCAGAAAGATTACATTCATCTTAGAGCAATAAGAGGCTAGGCTACTCACAAGCATACTCTAAAAATATTTTTTTTTAGAGTATTTTTTATATAAAACCCTATTGAATTTTCCTTAAAGTTTTATCCCTAGAGGAATATATGTGTTTCTACATTTCATATTGGTCGCTTATCTCCAGTTTAGGAATGAATATATATATATAATGGGTTTTATCATAGCCATAATTCTATCTACTGCATTTTGTTTTTAATCACAAAATTATGGTTTAGTTGTTGAGATAAAGCATGGTATCTTGAAAATGTTTACTCCTTCAGGGAATATTTGACACTTGACCTTTTGTTTATTATTCTTTAATCAATTTTGATTTCTTGTTTTACTTCCAAACTCTAATTAAGAATTTGTTCCTTGAACACTTGCACGAAAAATAAAACCCTCAAGGAAATTTTGAAAGTTTTTCCTTTGAGAATATAATCTGGAGTTTTTTCCAACACGTAAGGATAATTCTTCAAAATTAGAACAATTAAACACAATGAATATATACAAATTTACAATATAAACTCAAAGTCAGGAGATATCACAATATCAAAGACGAAAAAGTAAAAATCCAAAGATACCTCAATGGGTTGCCTTAGTCATTCAGAGACCAGATCGAGTTTAATGAACATAAGACATTGGAAGATACTATCTAGAAAACTGGTTACTGATATGAACAATCCAAACACAAGATTGAGAACCAGATTGATTATAAAAGGAAATATCGGAGTAACTTCAAGGGGAAAGGATTAAAACCATTTGGACATAAGTAGATGGAAAAGGGGGGAAATTCACCACTCATGCCAAGGGTGAATTCCATTGGACACATTCTGATAACAAAGAGCAACCCTCGAAGCCATCAAGAGGGGAAGTTAAGGGGTACACGGAAATTCAATGTTGAAATTGTGGAGGAAATCACATGTGAAGGGATTTCCATCAACCACAGAAGCAAACTGGCAAAAGATTATTCAACATGGAAGAGGCGGTGAAAATAAATGACATAGTTCAGAGTATGCCTTAAATTTACATTGCATTGGACAATCAATAAGAAGATCTCTAGGCCTCAGTCATAAATGGAAGAGGCGGTTAATAAAAGATTTTACCATGCAAAAGAAGGAGCATACTAAGTCATAGATGGTTCAATTATCCACAAGGTCCATAAATAAAGTAATAGAATTGGTATAATCATGCCACCTAGAATCAGATGGCATGGATAAAACAATGAAGCCTCACATCCTTCCATTGGGTTCATATGACATATTAATTGGCATGGACTAGCTAGTAGGCCACGAGACTAAGGTGGATTGTTACAATAAATCATGGAATGCCTAGATGATAAAGGTGAGGAAAGAACATTGCAAGGAAAGAAGAAGCCCATTTCAGTTAGATAAATTTCAATGTTACAAGAAAAGAAGTGCAGTAAAAAAGGGTGTAATTTATTCATGATTTAGGTGAACAATGTATCATAAGACATCAAAGCCAAATTTTAGAACCACCCCACCTTACAACAACACAACGATGTATTTCTAGATGAAATACAAAGGTTACCACCTAAAAGAGACATTGATTTCTCTATCGAGCTAATTCCTATTTGAGTGGTAGTATCTAAGACACCTTATCACATGAGAACCTCTAAATTGATGGAATTGAAACTATAACTAAAGGAGTTATTGGATAAAGGGTATATCAGGCCCAATGTGTCACCATGGGGAGCATCAATTCCGTTTGTGAAGAAGAAGGATGGATAAATGTGGTTATGAATTGATTACCAACAACTAAACAAAGCAAGAATAAAGAATAAATATCCACTACCAAGGATTGGTGATTTGTTTGACCAGCTAAGAGGAGCTACCATGTTTCAAAAAATTGACCTAAGGTTAGGATATACCAAATCGGGATAAAGGATAAAGACATTAATAAGATGGCATTCACAACAAGTTATGGTAACTACGAGTTCATGATTGTGCCATTCAAACTTATTGATGCACTAGCTATGTTTATGTGCTTGATGAACAATGTGCTCAATCAATACTTGGAAAATTTGTTTTACACTACTACAAATTCACTCAATTTTCAATGACCTTTGGTCATTATTTTGACCCCCTATCATCGCAAGTTAAGACACATCTGGATTCTAGTAAATGTCGCATGCATGCAGTATTATCGAAATACGGACATCCCAAGTTGGCATTTGAATTTTAATGGAAATTGTCTTCAAAACCTTTGTCATCAATACCATACGCCTTCTTCGAAATCCCTTTCCATAATCGTTGTAAATTTGATAAATATTACATCGATCTAGCGACATCTAGCCGAAGGCCATCATCACAAAAACCTACACATTTTCGTTGGATGACTGAGGGAAAGTGATGTCAATCTACCAACATGAGGTGTTTTCATCCGATAATATTTCCATAGTCTCCACATTATATGTTGTTGTAACTATTGTTAGAAGACCAACTAAAACGTCTCAAGACCTATGTAGTATCATTGGATGCCTGAATGAAGTTCAAGTCAGTGTATTGATGTTGATTTTTTCTTGCGACAAATTTTCCATAGTGGCAACATACTATGCCATAGGAATTGACGTCAAAAGATCAATGTAGTTGCTAATTTTCAAAAAAAGTTTTGAAAACAATAATGATTTTCTTTTAATTACAAAATATTAAACAATTTTATGATATATTATATATATATATATATTACTATAATTTTTTGTTTTTTTTAATATGAAATCCCCCCTTTCAAAAATTTACAATACATGTGCTTCTGGGCTTTTGACACATTTTGTAAAAATATAAATATGTAACCATGTTTGAAAAGAGGTGGACGGCATGAAGGCCCGACAATGACAAAAACCAAAAGTGGTTTACGAAAACAAAAAATAGCTAAGTTGGACACCCTTGTAGTGGCTTTAAAAATGTGTGTGTGGGGGGTGGGTTATGCTTTTGCTCTCAACCGCCAATATTTCATACTAGCATTTTTTTCAAACCATTTAATGCGGAACCCACCCCCCACGTAAGCTTCAATGAGCTTGTGGGTCCCGCATACCATAGATTTGGCGGACCACTGGGCGTTGACTAATATGAGCCATCGATTGCTCCAATATTTGCAAGAAGGATAAACCTTGGTTTTTGTTACCCTCCACTCCATGTATAAAATAGTCTCTTGCACCTAATTGCTTCTCGATATTCCTCGAATAGATAAGTGTGCTTTGGATTTTATTCACCTTGATAACTTGATTTTTCTGCATTCAATCCTCGACTTGAGCTAGCCTGTTTTGAAGATGCATTCCATAGTTTGACGAGAAGTCGCAATCGAGATATGTAACAACATGGTTAGCTTGATGATGAGTTTGTGTAGCTTCAAGAGTCTTGAATTATTTGGATGTACAATAATTTAGGCAATGTTAAAAAACAAAATTGAAAATCAAAATTTGTCCCCAAATTGGATCTTTTAGTGTCATGCCTTGGCATTTTGAGACTTACAACCTCCGATCCAACTAGATGATAATCAACCTGCAACTTGATTGAAAAGTTAAATCGTATGTGGTCAAAGACAAGCAACTAATGGTTTGGAATAAACAGACAATGTAAGGACCCTTGTGGCTTGAAATCCTAACCCGTCATGCTATGGATGGCGACTTCATATTCCCTGGTGTAATTGCATAATCATCAAGGTTGATTTATAAGGTAATACATGTGCTCGACATGCACTGTCCCTCTCTAGGCAAGTCAATCTTTGTACATACGACCAATTCTTTGCTAAAAAATTAATATTCGCTCAAGCTTACAGTGTTATTATTTTTTCTTTTTTGCATTAGATGGTGTTCTGGTTTCACAACTTTGTGGAGAGGCTAAAACACATGAATTCTCAAAAACCCAAAAATCGTTTCTAGAAATTCCACTTAGAGATGTTTCAATTAAATTAATTAACAAGCATTTATGTTTCCTAAGTCCAACTTAGGAAAAATGGTTAATTAATAGTAATTAATTGAGAAATGTGTGAATTCTCTAGAGACTCACACATATCAAATTAGAGATAATCTCAGCCATTGATTAAGATTTAGTGTTTGCCATTGGAGTCCCAAATAGATATTATAAGAAGGAGTCTATGGGTAGATGGATAATAGAGTTTGTAGACACTCAGTTATCTAGACAATTAGAGAGATCGAGTGAGAGATTGAGTAGCAATTCTCAGAGGGGAAGGGATAGTGATCTGAAAGATTATTTCTAGTTCCAAATAAGCAAAAGCAAGTGATTGAAGTATTCCATAATGAAGCTAGCCCATGACAACTCCAAGGGTTGTGAGGAATTCTCTAACAAATCACAGTTACAGTCGCGCAAGTTTTCCTAGGACAACTACGAGGATCACACAGTTTTTCCCAGCATGGCTATGTGGATTGATCATAATCCATGAAGTCCCACACAAAGGTTAGATGACCAAGTTTTAGAGGGAGACAAAGGCCAGGGTTTGTTGGTGGAGGGAGAGAACCTTCTCTCCAAATATTTTATGTCATATCTTGCTATTTGGATAGCAAGAGAGTGTTAATTTTTGAAGCATCAAATGGTTCTCTAGTTTGGAAACTTTGTGGAGAGGCTAAAACAAATGAGTTCTCTAAAATCCATAAATCGTTTATGGAAATTCCACCTAGAGATGTATCAATTAAATTAATTAATTAACATTTAATTTTTATTAAGTCTAACTTAGGAAAAATGGTTAATTAATAATAATTTATTAAGAAATGTGTGAATTCTCTAGATACTCACACAAATCGACTTAGAGATGATCTCAACCATTAATCAAAATTTAATCTTGGCCATTGGAATCTCAACTAGAGATTATAAGGAGGAGTCAATTGGTAGATGGAGAACAGACACTCAACTGGACAAAGTTTGGTTACAATTTAGGAAAATAAATCTCATCCACTCTTACCCAAGTTCTAAATGTTTCTTAATTTCTAAATTTTCATCATTGCACATAAATATTTATAATATAAATTCTTTTATTGTTATGTATTATTTTCAAAAGTTCCCATGTATAATTAAGGTCCGAGATTATTCTATAAGTTTAGAGTCCTTAGTTTCTAGGTAATTTGGGCCTCCACCATGACCTACAATAATACATAGACCTATGGTCTAGGGATAGGACTGTCACTCTCACGATACAAGATTCATAACCAATTCTTTTTTCTGGGTGGCTAACCTCAAAATTTTCATATCTAGAATTATGTATAAATAAACCATAGTATTCACAACGATAAGCCCAATATTGAATATCAAATTCTGGCACTATAAAAAGAAAAAATAACGACTGTGTTTCCCTTTGAAAACAATACATTATACCATGAACAAAATTTCCAAGAAACCGATTAATATCCTGACCACAAAGATGGTAAAAGAGAATCCTTTTATGCAATGGAAGTCCATCCAGAAAGAAAATAAATGCAACAAATTTTGAGCGTTATGGCGACGCCCGAATTCACCAACAATCCAACTAAATAATGTAAATATATGCATATGTATTACGAATGAAACTAATGGAAAGATACCGTGTTGTATTAATAAACTTGTGCTCTGAAAAAGTTGGGATTTACTTTTATTAATGTTATAAAATTTGGCGCCCCGCTAAAGAATCCTTAAACCTTAACTCAGAGCTCAAGAAGTACAGTTAAATGAATTCAAGAACCTGGTTTTGCTATGCGGAAGTAACCATTCGGAAGGAGTTGAAGCTACCAACGGTCCAACAAGTAGCTAAAAGAAAACATTGACGTTAGATTACTAATATTAAATTTTGTGTAAGAACTAAATGCATGATTAACCACAACATGGTTTCGTATTTATACCTGCAAAAATTACAGGTAGGGCATGACACTCGTCCACTCTTGTGAAGATAAGTCCAAAAGGAAATGAGACCGCATACATTTATATCTAAAGAAAAGCTGACCAACAAGATTTATGGAGGATTCAAATTTAAATCATGAGTAAGATTTTAGATTCTTCAATATTGTCATTAGTTTCTAAATCATTTTAGATTTCCATCTGAATCACATACAGGGTTTTAGATCTTTTTTCTGTCTTTATAAATTTGTAATTTTTTTCGCCAAAGCTACGCAAGGAAGCCAAGGCCCAAGCCTCTTATGTAATGCAAAGTGATTTCTGTTCTCCATTGATTATTTTATCTATTCCGTTGTTTCTGCAAGCAAGCCAAGACCCAAGGCTCTTATGTAATGCAAAGTAATTTCTGTTCTTCAGTGAGTGTTCCGCTGTTTCTGACAAAGTAATCTTGTTGTTTCTTCATTTGTCTTTCTCTGAATTATTATTTCTCTGAATTATTCTTTGCTATTGCCTGTGAGTATAATTCCACTGTGTGTTATGTATACTCTGGTTTAACAAGTTTCATAATTATACCTGCAAAAATCACAAGTAGGGTCCACTCTTGTGAAGATAGTTCCAAAAAGAAATAGTACCTCATACATTTTTATCTAAAGAAAAGCCGACAAACCAGATTTATGCAGGATTCAAATTTAAACCAAATATTCCCTAGAGTGTAGACCTTTTTTTCCTAAAATAAATCAAGGGTTTACCAATTACCTGGGATTGCCCAGCCATCAATGATGTCGAAGAATTGAAACTTTCTGGAGGAAAATAATAGCATCAACCATTCTATCCACACTGAGAGCGAAGCCTGTCCCTGCCCTTACGAAAATGGCCAGAAGGGAAAACCATGGAAAGTGGTAGTGCTAGACGAGCATAATTCGCATTGATGACGTAAATCAAGAACAGTTGACAGTTCTAGAGTCGGTGGTGCATTCAATTACCAAAAATATTTTAATCATCATTCGCATTAGATGACTTAAATCAAGTACAGTTGACAGTTTAAGTGAGTCGGCGGTGGATCCAATTACCAAAAATATTTTAATCATCCAATAGTCAATGAATGTTGCAAAGCGCCCCTAAAGCTAAAGCTAGTTTTTTTTAAAGGAATTTTTAAGATTTTTAATTATAGATATTCACTTCTATTTTATCATAGAGATTTTAATTAAATAGGTTTTGTTATAATATTATTGGCCAATACTATGACTCACCAATACCACATGTTTAAAAAACAATCACTCATTTCATATTGCATTTTTTTAATTAATGAATTTAATTAAAAATACAAAAAACACATAATTACTTGTATATTTCTAACAATATTCTATAGACTTTAAATCTCTATTATTCACTTATAAAATTATGATAATTAAATTAAAAAATTGTTAAAAAAAAATTCATATTCCAAAATACAAACATTAATTAATTTTTTATGATTAATAATAATAAAATTTTAAAATTAATATAATTTTGTTTTAATTTTATATTATATATGTAAAGTTAAACTATATTCATAACTTTCATTGAATAAGTTATTTAATTTATATAAATAATCTAATATATTTTGATTTTAATTATTATGATATAAAATTTATTTAATTTTTATCCATATTTATAAGCTATTTCATTTATATAAATAGTATAATATATTTTGATTTTCATGTTATGGTATAAAATTTATTACAGCTTAACTCGATTTAATAATTAAAAAATAAAAATAGATTCCTTCTTAAAAGCCACATATCCAAATCCAAGATCTACCTCCGTAAAGTAAATGGTTGAAATCTTCGTAAAAGGAATAACCTTATGGGTACTATCATGGCAAAAATCATTATACTTTACACGGTTATTCATGGGAATACTCGTTTTTTTTGGACAGAACGCTGAGGGTCATATTACAAAATGGGCAAATCTTATTTCCAACTCCACTGCATTATAAATGCAGTCTGACATGCAAGGGGAATAGGGGTTGCTTTGCATTTATATTTCTCTCAAAGTTGACTTTGGCATGTTAACAGCAAGGCAACCCCTATTCCCTTTGCATCTCAGAGTGCATTTATAATGCAGTGGAGTTAGAAATAGGATTACAAAATGTACTGACATGACAGATAAAGGAAAAGGGCAAGAAAGCTCAACACGATCACTATTTGTTTGCGTTGTGTCGCTTATGGCCTCTTTTCTCATTTAATATTTTTGAATGGCGGAAATATTCATGAAAACTCATAATTTTCTAACCTTTTTCACGAACAGCCCATTGGATCGAAAAGAGCTCCAGTCACATAAATACAATTATAAAAATGGAGAAGCCAACCTACACCGCCAATCACCAAGAACTGAGGGCGTTGAGAAAAAGCTGGGAGCCTCTTCCACTACTGCAGCCCCAATAAATAGTTTTGACTGTACAGCTACATGATGGTACAGCCCTTTGTATTGTCTTCACTGAACATGGAAGTGTACTGCTCGTTTGTGCGATTAGGGTTCGTCATGTAACCCGGGTCCACGTCCCGAACGAAGCCGCGAGGAGCCTTCCTGTCGTAAGCCCCAGCAGCGTAGGGATGGTATGCCACTTCGGCAGGTACATACGGCCATATCTCTGTGGGCTTGCCGGTGCGCTTCACCCTCCGTAGCACTTTGTATACCTCCACGTATCCAGTTACGGTTAACTTTTGCTCCTTTCTGTCCACATCCACCGATTGCACACATGCGCATGTGAGATTCATGGCATGAGATAAGTTGCTCTAAGAGATGATTCAATCACCATTAAGGTTTATATTTATGATAGAAGTATTGTATAACTGATAATAATATCTGAGAACATCTTAATATGATTTATCATACTAAAAAGCGATGCACCATGTGAACAAACCCAGTTAGAGAACCACACGAAACTCAGTGCTCACCTTTCATGGACGAGACTGACCTCCTCACTTTCTCCTCACAGCCATCACAATCTATATTGCGAACCCTCAACACCACAGTCTGCACCAGTTCCAGAAATTAAAACAATGATCAGCTTTGCATGATCAAATTTACGGCGTTGTCTAGGTTTTGGAGTTTTGGGTGGAATATGGTAAACCATTTCAGGAAAAAATTTTAATTGTTTTTTTATTTGTATATAAAGATTCAGCCTCTTAAAAAAAACTGGAATATTTATTAATTTAATATCTCAATTTTTTTTAGTAATATAGATTAAAAAATTTGCAATTCAAACTTGTAATTACAATAAATCTATATCAAATTCTTAATCAATTCTGACCCAAGAAACAAAAAGAAGAGAACAGAAAAGCATCAAATGCTCATTTAAACTGGAAATTAAGGAAATACACATCATAATTAATTAATAAAAGTGGGGGATGGAGTGTATCTACAATTGTAATTGCTTGACGTTGTAAATGTGTTAAAAAACCTTCACAGATGAATTTAGCTAGTAAAGGTTGAACACAAAGCTTTGCAGAGCAAAAACACTAAAAGAAAATTGAAAGAAGAAAATAATGATGCATTAGAAAATATGTTACAATGCTCATGATATAGCATTACTAGGTGAAGATCCCAAGGTAATGAACTATAGTGGTGATCAATGAGAAGACTCAACACCCACAACAAGTTCCTGAGATAACTAGTCAGTTGCGGAGCTAAAGAGGGAGTAAATCATGCAAAAGGAATCTTGCATGCAATCCCATGCTCTAACTAAGAGTGTGCATGTATATGTGTAATAGTTGCATGTAGTCGCATGCTCTAACTAAGAGTCTGCATGTAGGTGTGTAGTAGTTCCAACACCCCCCTGAACACCACTATGGGGAAAAATAAAAAATGGGCCCTGACAACTAAGGCCAAAGGTCACCCAAAATACAATGCAACTTGTATTAAAATTGAGGAAAGAGGGAAAACCTCGTGGGAAAACCCCCCCTCAAAATACAATGTAATAAAAAGAAAAGAGGAAGAAAAGACAATTGCTAAGCAACTATGTCCTTCACTCCAAGACAAGCACGCAAAGAGCGAAACTTCTGCTCATTGAATGTCTTGGTGAAGATGTCTATAGTCTGTTCTGCTAAGGGATAGAACTGCAAATCAATGATCCGATCATGTACTAAGTCTCTGATGTAGTGCATATGAATCTCTATGTGCTTCGTCCGTTGCCGCTGTACTGGATCCCTGCAAAATTTGAGAGTGCTTTAGTTGTCACATCAAATGACAATGGGCTGTGGAACTGAACGCCCAACTCAGTGAGGAAGTGTTGTAGCCATAGAGTCTGAATGGTGATGTGGACTACTCCTCTGTACTCGGCCTCAGCTGAAGAGAGAGCAATAGCAGCCTGCTTCTTGCTCGACCAACAGATAGGGCCAGATCCTAGACTAAGTGAATATCCAGAGGTGGACTTGCAATCAATGTTGTCTCCCGCCCAATCAGAATCTATGAAGCCAAGGAGATTCAATGCAGTGCCTGCTGCATAGTGAATCCCAAAGGTGATGGTGCCCTGCACATATCGGAGGATGCGCCTGGCAGCATTCCAGTGTAGCTCATGCGGCTCCTGCATGTATCTGGAAACTACCCCTACTGCATATGAGAGATTTGGTCTGGAGTGGGTGAGGTACAATAAGCTCCCCACTAGCTGTTGGTAGAGAGTGCTGTCAACTAATGGAGTGTCACCTCCATCCTCAAGGCGGACCCGAGACAGAAAAGGAGTCGGTGCTGGCTTGCAGTTAGTCATGCGAAATCTCTCGAGGAGATCCCGTGCATACTTAGCCTGAGAGAGTTTGATGCCTGTGGCATCCTGGCTAATCTCAAGACCAAAAAAAAAGTGTAATGGACCCATGTCCATCATCAATAACCTATCATGCAAGGCCCTCTTGACTGTAGCAATCGCTGAAGTCGAGCTGCCAGTGATTAGGAGATCATCTACATACAAAACTAAGATAAGAAGAGGATCATGTGTCCTAAGCATGTAAACGTTCGGATCAGACTTACATCTTTCAAAGTTTTTTGATAAGAGAAAAGAATCCATCTTTGCATACCAAGCTCTCGGGGCCTGCTTAAGGCCGTAGAGAGATTTCTTCAGTCTGCAGACCAAAGATGAATCCTGAATGAAACCATGTGGCTGCTCCATGTAGATATCCTCATATAGGTCTCCATGAAGAAAGGCATTCTTCACATCCATCTGATGTACTTCCCACTGCTGGGTAGCCACAATGGCAAGTGTAAGGCGTATGGAATCCATCTTTGCTACTGGAGCAAAGGTCTCGTCATAATCAATGCCATGCACTTGTTGGAAGCCTTTAGCTACTAGCCTCACTTTCCGTCTGGTGATTTTCCCATCTGCAGCACTCTTGGTCCTGTAGACCCATTTGCATCGGACAAGTTTCCTTCTTGAAGGAAGGGGGACCAAATCCCAAGTCCGGTTCTCGAGGAGGGAGTTATACTCCTCCTCCATGGCGGACTCCCAAGATGGATGCCCAGCAGCCTCAGCATAAGACTGTGGATCAGAAGACTGAACCAAATGACAATGCCAGGAGGGCGATGATTCAGTGGCAATGAGGACAAGAGGAGGCTCAATAAACTTTGAGCTAGTCCTCTGCATATCATAATTATCCCCCACAAGACCATTTCTAGCAGCTGGTTGGTCTTGTGCATATATCTCACGTAAGCTCCTTGTTCTCTGATTTATGACAAGGGAATATGATTCACTGCTGGAAGCCCGATCTGGGCTTGGATGTGGATCATCATTTGCATGCACTAGATTTGTATCTGTAGACTCTGTCTCTGCATCTGCATGCTCTTCCTTAGCATTTGCATGATCTTTATCTGCATCTGAGTGCACTAAGTCATCATCTCGGACATGAGGTAGATAAAAAGTGTCTGCATGCGGCGACTGAGGTGCATGCAAGAGACTTTCCTCAAATTTGACACTTCACTCAATGATGAGTTTGTCCGTAGAGGGAATGAGGAGTCGATATCCCTTCACACCATCAGGGTATCCAACAAAGATGCACTCAATGCTCTGTGGATCAAGAGCTTTCCTCTTTTCATAGGGGATCCGGGCCCATGCTCGAGAGCCGAAAACACGGAGGTGAGTGATCTCTGATTTAGTGCCACTCCACTTCTTCACTCTTTTGGGTGAAGAAGTCTTGAATTCTATCATAGTTCTGTGGATCCAATGATAGCAGCTCCACTTCGAGCATATGTCCTTTCATCTCATCATGTTTCCCGTAGAGATCTTCAAGCTTTTTTCAAATCTCATTGGGAGTATTGCAGGCAGATAGATGAAATTGCAACTCTGGAGAGATGCACATGCATATGGATCCGTGGGCCTCATCCATACGGTTGAGGTACTTGGATTTCTCTATGGCTGAAGTGGGTTCCACTTCTGTAGCGATGGTAATCCTGTACAACCCTTTTTGACGAAAGTATCGAGCCATTTGGTCCTTCCATTCGTGATAGTCGTACGACGTTAGGATCGATGCTTTGGGAAACTCCATTTTTTCTGTCAATCTTCGATCTCCGAGCTGTAATACCTGCAAAATAAAGTACTGGTGCGCCTTTTGTCTAGCAACCTGTGGGCTCTGATACCATGTAAATTTGTTAAAAAACCTGCACAGATGAATCTAGCTAGTAAAGGTTGAACACATAGCTTTGAAGAGCAAAAACACTAAAAGAAAATCGAAAGAAGAAAAGAATGATGCATTAGAAAATATGTTACAATGCTCATGATATAACATTACTGGGTGAAGATCCCAAGGTAATGCACTATAGTGGTGATCAATGAGAAGACTGAACACCTACAAATGTGGAGGTTTGTCGTTACACCAAAACCCGCAAGTTGTGGTAAACATTACAACCCAGTAACTAGGATCTTCAGGGTGGAAATTACGGATTCTAT
Source organism: Pinus taeda (assembly GCA_000404065.3). NCBI lineage: Eukaryota > Viridiplantae > Streptophyta > Pinopsida > Pinales > Pinaceae > Pinus > Pinus taeda. The sequence goes on along the minus strand of APFE031626865.1, from coordinate 58,474 downwards.
AGAGGTGCGGTGATTTTTCCAACACCACCCCTCAAATGCAGCTCGGGGGAATCGAACCTAGGTCCAAGCTCTGATACCATGTGGAGGTTTGCCATTACACCAAAACCCGCAAGTTGTGGTAAACATTACACCCAATAACTAGGATCCCCAGTGTCACGCTCCCAAGCCTACGGTGGTCTTTCAACTGTGTTGGTGAGGTGCGGCACCACCACACACTTTCTTTTTAACAATACTAATGTATGTGTACTACGCCTAATTCACAACCGATAACTTAGTTTGTGTTTTGCAACCAAGTATAAAATGCATTAGACCTTTATATCAATGATCACCCATACTTAATCATTATCCACAGCAATATAAAAGAACATCAATTGCACGATATAAAGGGGAGTGGCAACTCCCGAACAAATCTGCCCAACAATGTATTATATATCAGTTTACAATAGTACAACGCTCAAGTGTGCTTGGCAAACTCCAAGCCAACACTTAGCCAAATTTTACAATCATAGGCAACCTGCCTTTACATAAGCGAATGCACACCTTTGCACCAAGAGTGAGTGCCCACATGGGTCACCAAGACACTCTTTACAATCTTGCACAACCGCCCGTTCAAGCCTTAGCTCATGGCACCCTTATTCATCCAACGTCCAAGTGTCAACTCTGCGCACACCTCATGTAGAGCGCATGAGTTATGCGCATCCCAAACTGCGCACCTTTCACTTGTTGTGCAAAGATACAAGAGAATGAGCGAGTTGTTTTCGAATGGTTTGGAGCGTTCCACGCTCACACATATATACACCTCCAACGTGGGCGAGGGGTGGGCGAAAGCCTCTTGGCCGACTCCCAAACGCCATCAACGCAAATCCCCAAACACTCATCACCATTGTCGGGGTTACCATTTGCAAGTCGCTCTCCAACGCCATATAAACTCCTCCACACTTAGTCGCATAAGTGTGTTGCTTGCTCGCACATGTATCCGCCTTCGTCGCAAAGTTCGTCGCTTTTAGTGGGAAGTCGCCTGTGCTCCGTCGTCATGCAGTCGTGCACGCTTGCCCGGGCGCCCGGCGTCTGCCTGTCGCAAATCTCCAAGGCATTACACCCAAGGTGGAAATTACGGATTCTATAGAGGTGCGGTGATTTTTCCAACAACAACAAGTTCCGGAGATAACTAGTTAGTTGCAGAGTTAAAGAGAGAGCAAATCAAAGAGTAAATCATGCAAAAGGAATCTTGCATGCAATTCCATGCTCTAACTAAAAGTCCGGATGTAAATGTGTAGTAGTTGCATGTAGTCGCATGCTCCAACTAAGAGTCCACATGTAAGTGTGTAGTAGTTCCAACAAACGTGTCTAGTACGATCCTCATAGAAGCTAAATACATAGTCCAGCGCGCCCATCTAGCAGAAACTTGAAAGAAAGCTCGAGTGTGCTTTGAAAACGGCAAAAATATCTATCTCCAGACCTCGAAGCAAATATGTTGTATAAAAGGAGAGGGCAGAGACTTTATAGGCAAACTCGAAACTTCTAGGGCAGTCTTAATGGTTGGAATTAGCAATATCTACCAGTTCTAATTGTATTAAAATGATGAAAGCCGGTTTCAGTTTGATATTCACATCTCCAAGCAGTTTACACGCTAAAAAAATTCGCCAGGTGGAGCCCACTTCTTTGTAGAGAAGGCCCTGTAGCAGATCAGATCGGATACTGCGCCAGAGTCGCCATGATATTTTGAAGCTCTTGCCTACCTATGGTTAGTTATTTGCTGGACGGTGGTGATGGCGATGGCAGTGTTTTAGCAATAATCACTTGGCAAGTTGGTTCCACGCGCAAAGAAATTGAGGATAAAAGGATGAAAATAAGGATTGCTTTTTTGTCCGAACAGCGAGAGATACCCGTTCCTGCACGATTACACGGTTTTTTTTTGGAAGATGAAGGATAGACGGTCATTATATGACAAACATTCGAGGCGTTTCAATGGCCTAAGTAGCGACTTCTCATGGCCTTAAATTTTGTGATAGGGTAATGTTGTAATTTATATATATAATATATATATATATATATATATTCCTAAAATGGTAAGGAATCTGTATATAGTGAATTTAGGTTTAAAAAAATTAACAAAACAGCACAAAATATTAAAAAAAATAAATTTACTAAAAATAATAATAAATTTATTAGTGCACAAAAAATAAAGTAATAAAAAATTATAATTCAATGAAATATATTTTACATGCTAGTAGAAAGATGTCAATATGTATTAAAATATACAAGTAATTTTAGTTAACTCTTCACGAAGTCATCAGTTAAATGTCTCATGTAAGTGGAGATAGTCATAGTATGCCATGTTTTACAAAGCTGGTAAGATTATTGTGGAACATGGATATTCCTACACCTATCGTTTTCTCACATCTTCTGTTTAAAGTTGAGCCTATGAAATAGCATTAACCAAAAGGCATAGATGACTAGTCTTTGGGGCTGCCACATTTTGCCTTATTGAAGAATAAAAGTTTACCGGAATTCAAAGACAATATTGAATGGGAAACAAAAAATTTGATGAAGCCCAAATTTATCACATTTCAGGAAATCAAATGATTTCACTGATTTCTTATTAAAAGAGGCAATTTTGTTGGGGAATGGTTTTGCTGAGATTACAGAATTAAGAGATAATCCAGTGGTATCCCATTTCTTTGTCTCTAGATTTAATGCTTTTCCTTTCTTTGTTTATTTTTAGTATCCTTAGTATTATCTGGAATCAGAATCCAAACTTCAAAATTTGTAATGACAAGACATTGTATCTTTTAATTTTTATAAATAACAAATATATATTTTTCTTCTGAAGAAAAAATAGTGACCATACAATCATCAATTAACTATCTCATGTAGTATAAGTGAAAGTCAATTACTTATATATTATCTTAATATATATTTTTAAATAAATCTTTTTTTAATTTGCAAAATTATAATATCGAGTATTTTTCAAAATATTAAATCCAATTATACATTAAAAACTCGCACAATCTAGCAAAAAATTATATCACCACATTTTTGAAAAAAGAAATGATACCATAAGGAAACTAAAAAAACTAGACCTCTCCTTTCCTTTACGATTACGCAGGCAGTCACATTGTTTGAATCAACGGTTAATACATTGTTGAAATCAACGGTTCATTCGGTTCTACACAATTAGACGTCTCCTTTCCTTCAATGCATGAAAATGGATAGTCCGTCATTACATGACAAACATACAAGTCAATTCTGTCCCTGAAGCAACAGGCAATTCTATTGCTGAAGTAAATTTTGTGTGTATCCCGTGATTTCTATTTGTCTTGTGCTCACTCATGCCCTTGGATTCTTTGAATCAACGGTTCACACATTATTTCATTCAACGGTTCACTCGTTTCTACAAGATTACACGTCTCCTTTCTTTCGACGAATGGAAATTGGAGCACGATGACAAACATGCTAAGACAATTCAATCGCTGAAGCAGCGCCTTCACGTGGCCAAAATTTAAGTAAATTATATTGTCAATAAGGCAGCCGCATTATTTGAATCAACGGTTCGCTCATTGTTTTACTCCATGATCGAAGCATTTCAATGCCAGCGGATATGTAGGTCAGGATCAAATGTAAGGGTCATAATATTATGATTTGAAGGGTTGTGGTTTGTTTTATTTTTCCTTATATATGATATTTTTTAGTCGGATAAAAAGTGATTAAAATCAAATTAAGATACGTATTGTTAATTTTTTTATGAATTATATATCTATCTATTTATATATAAAAATGTATGTATAATGATTAAATGTATTTGTTTTATTTTATTTAGCTACAAGTTTAAATCTTAAAAATATGGAATAATTGATGTAAAATTTGCAATTAAATTATTGAACAATAAAATTTCACTTTGATTTGATAATGATTTTATTATTTTATAATTTTGAAATAATTACAAAATAATTTAAATATATAAACAATTTATAATATATATTAATAAAAAATCTAAATAACTTTATAAATTTCAAAATATTGTAGTTATTTATTAAAAAAAATTAAAAATATTTCAATCTAATATTTTTATATTTAATTATTTAAAATATGTTTTTATGGTTTTTTATTATTTCTCAATCTTTTGTTCTTAAAAATAAATCTCAAAACATTATAGGTATTGATTTTATGATTTTTTAATTTTTTTTAAATATTTAAATAGAATATTTCTTTTGTAAGTTTGGCAAGACTATGTCTAATTTATTACCCCTATTGGGTAGGGAATTACACTTCACGTCAATGAGTGTCTTAACACAACACCTTACCATTGTCTATCCAAAGCACGGTGGACTAAATGGAACAATTTTTATATTTAATTAACTAAAAATAGTTTTTTTTAGGTTTTTTATTATTTTCCTTACCCTCCACCTTAAATATGTTAAGCATTAATTTCATAATTTTTTTAAAAATATATTTAAAAGGAACAATTACTATCTCTATTTATTCAAAAACATTTTTATATTTTCTTTATTATTTTTCGACTCTCAAAAATATGCTTTCCTTATTATTAGTCCATGCCTCAACATGGGACTATAGCGATCGATATCGATCCAATTTCATATTAATTTGGGCGTACCAAATCATTTAACCAAAGTTTTAAATAAACATTTCGTCGTTTATTTTGTTTTATCCAAAGTTTTGTGTTCGAGGTCTTATTGCCGGACCGATTGATTATACACCGTACTGATCGTTTAACCAATGTTTTGTGATATTGCAATACGTCAACAAGTTTTATTGTGACATGACATTCCTTCTTTGCGCTGGGACGTGGAGAGTGAGGCGCTGCATGCAATGCATCTGTTCCGCTCTGTGTCGTCGTGTTGTATTGTACATGCAAGGAGACATGTTCGTTTTCTTCCCTGGCCTTCATAAATACACCATTAATACCCATTACAGTTTGTACCAAAACAATTGCATTTGCATTTTGTTCATGGGTGTCTTTTCGGCTTCCACGACACTGCTAACGTTTAAATGGTTCGGTTTATCCGTCGCCCTGCTCCTCCTCCTCCTTCACTGGGGTATTCCCAGTGTTCATGGCCATGAGGACAATATGTATGGAGGGAGAGTGCAACAGCAAATGTGGTCCTGCGACCCTCTACCTGCAGTTGGTATTGTTAATTAACTTGAACATCAAGTGCCTCGATCTTGAGATGCTTACTCCAAGCATAGTTACCTGCAACCAAGGATGGAGAAAACTCACGCATAGTTACCTGCAACCAAGGATGGAGAAAAATCATTCTTTGTTTGTTTGTTGTCTATTGGCTTGCCTTCTGCGATGCGTATGGCTCTCCTTTCTTCATGCGAGTCTGAGTTAACTGTTATCTTTGGTAGAGTCTATTAACTCCTCGTAAGATTGTCATGGTAACCGAAGGTTTGTTGTTTGATTCTCAGGTCTGTGATTATGATTTTCCCTTGCATCTGGTTGTTGTTTCAGAGGTCTCCATTATCGAACCAGGTAAAGATTCCCTTTTGCTCTATCTTTCAATAATGATGGCCACTTTCTTATTCCAGTTTATTTGCTTTGCAACTTAAGTTTCTGTTGGTGCCTTGTAGACTTCTGAGGCTCAAAGACTGGAGGGTTACCTAACTTAGTTCTTCCTATCAGTAGTACAATCCTTGATACCTTTACCCTCCGGGTATGCACAGGAGGAACAAGTTTTATGGAAGTTGTGATGTTCTCTATGAGATACATTTTGGACAATTCTGTGTTAATTTTCGGTAAATTCGAATATATATTCAAATGTATATTTTAATGGAAGTCCTTTCTGGCTAAGCATTGTTGATTTTGTTGATTTTTATCATCTGAAAACTCTGGACCTACTTTTCCTTTTTGGTAAGGAGCTACGACATCTTGAGTTCACTCATCATTTTAAGGGGAACTTCAAAACCCTAGCAAATTTTGTCCTTTTCATTAAATATAGAGATGTATTTTCCAAGTCAATCTATATTTCTTTAAATGGTGCATTACTAGTATTGAATTCCTCTTTTGCATTGGTTGGTTAATGAATTATGAGCCCTATATATGGAGTCACTTTATATTATTTATGCCAGTACACTTGTTTCATTAGATTGCGTTAGAAACAATTTTTAACTGGTCATTGAATTCCATAACCCTCGTTGGTATGGACTCAACTAGATCATCTTCTTAGCTAGCTGTTTATTGTTTGTTTAAATTGGTGTTTTAGTTCTTGCTTATTTCATGTTAAATTTACAGCTTCTAGGCTTGGATCTCTAGTGGGTTATGTCAAGAGGATTCCCACTCATTCCCCTTTGCTAATTTAGGAATTTTTTCACTATTTTCTGGGAACGGTTATTCAAGTTTATGTTTTCTTTTATAATTATCATTTCAGAATCTAGGTGTATAGTTAATATAGCTACTTCTTGATGATGGAATACTACTGTAACTTTTCCGACAGAATTTATATCCTTTTTCTTTCACTTTCCTGAGGTTTTTAGGATTTAGCATTTGCAATTATTCTATCCCTTTGTTTTTCTTCTTTTGTTTAGGAATTAACTCATTAATAGCTAAGGTTTTTAGCTAGCTTAACTAGTAGCATCATGCACATATATATACTGATATTGTAAGTAATATTAATAGAAATAAACCAAGCATGCAATTATACCATTCAACAATAAATAAACTCAGTGTTTAGGAATTAACTCATTAATAGCTAAGGTTTTTAGCTAGCTTGACTAGTAGCATCATGCACATATATATACTGATATTGTAAGTAATATTAATAGAAATAAACCAAGCATGCAGGCACTTATCATCTCTATAAGTAAGTCAGCTATTGTTATCCAGCCATCCTCAAATGTTATGTTTTTTTCCTCAATATCTATCAAATTTTTTTGACAATTTCATGAATTCTAGATCTTGTGCTGTGTCATCCTCAATGTTATGTTTTTTTCCTCAATATCTATCAATTTTTTTTGACAATTTCATGAATTCTAGATCTTGTGCTGTGTTGTGTGTATTTTGATTGGGAACAACCAGCAGTTCGACTTATTTCATCGCATCAAATGGAAAATCATGCCGACTACTGCCCCTTCTGAAAGCAAACAACAAAATTATATAAAAGGAAGAAAGCAGATCTATGGAAAATCATGCCGACTACTGCCCCTTCTGAAAGCAAACAACAAAATTATATAAAAGGAAGAAAGCAGATCTCTGTGGTTGCCAGCTGTCAACTAGTTAGTTTTTCATTTTTTTTTCCTCATGATAGAGGATAACCGCTAATGACTTGGCTACCACCATCAATACTCAGTTAGTTAGTTATATATAGACAGTAATTATATTGGAATAGCCTAAGTACTCTTTCTATGCCCTTCACAACATGTAAATGCCAATAAGCTTCGAATAAATTAAAATAGCTGCCTGTTCCAACTTCTGTATTTCTTTTTATACGCAAATTCGTTGTTGGTATGTTAAGATATGAACTGCTTATAACAACTCTGGTCTTTCTTTTTATATATTCAAATTCGTTGTTGGTGTGCTAATATATAATTTTATTTCGATCTAATTTTAAATTTCAATTTCTGCATAAATATTATATAGCAACTTCACATAATTTTTACATAACTATTAACTGAGCAAGCCTCAATGATACCAACAACTTCCGTTTAGCATATCCCATAGTTTACGTAACTTTGTAATACTACGGAAATTATAAAAGTCTCTCAAACTAACTTTGTAACATTAATCAACATCTAAAAACAACAGTAATAACAATATCAAATCAAATGGTTTTAACTTTTTGAACTTGGTAACTATGGTTTTTACCTATTTAACTAGATTTTGGTTTTGGTTTTTTGGTTTTGGTTTAAATAAGTAATGTAATGTAAATATTTTTGGTTTGAATAAGTAATGTAATGTAAATAAGTGGGTCAACATTTGAGAAAACTATGTTTAAACCAGCAGACTATATATCATTTGCTGGGTTTTGCCGGTATGTAAATCAAAACCTATGGAAACGGGAACAGTATGAAGGCCAGGTGTTGCTTGCTGTTTGTTGTGGTAGACCCGGCAGGGACTACTGCCACGGAAGTGACTTCCTTGTTTTCTAGATTACGAAATTTGAAAGATATTGAAAGAGAAAAAAGGGCACAGTGTTCTACCCAGTATTCTACCTTTTACTATGAGTTAAGGGCGCCAGCCGATTCCGAGGAGAATGTACGCACCCGAAAGAAAGTGGATGGGATTTCCCACCACCCGCGTCCCTCTCCATCTCAGAAATAATTAAGAAAATATAAAAATTGTTTTAGGTTTTTTCTATTATTTAAATAGAACAATTACTATCTCTATTTATTCAAAAACATTTTTATATTTTCTTTATTATTAAATATGTTTTCTTTATTATTTTTTCTTTCTCTATCTTAGAAATAATTAAGAAAATGTAAAAATTGTTTTTATATTTTCTCTATTATTTTCCCCATCGAGATTTTAAGAAATAACAAAGAAAACATAAAAATGCTTTTATGTTTTTCTCTATTATTTTTCTCACCGGTTACTCTCAAAGTGGACATAAAAATTAATAAATATATTATAAGACACTTAAATAACATATTTCACCCCACTCCGCCCCACTCCACCTCGCCCCACCTTTATATTTTACCCAACATTTCCTCTCACCCACACTTTTGTATATATGTTATACCCAATATTTTCTTAAGCCCCACAAATTAAATTTTATTTTTGTTAATTTATTCACACTTAACTAAATCCATACAAAATATAAAAATGTATTTTAGTTTGGGGGTCACATTCAGAGACAAATAATAAAGAAAACATAAAAATATTTTTAAATTTTCTCTATTATTTACCCCGACCACCCTCAAACTTAGAAACATTTTTATGTTTTCTGTATTATTTTCTCCACCCCACCATTAAACATTTTTTTTTTTTTTCGTTTTCTATATTTTTCACTCCACCCCTTACTCTCAAACTGAGATTTGTGTCTACATTTTTACATTTAGCAATATTTTTGTTGTGTTTTTTTTGTATTATTTCCCTCATCCCCCATCCCAAAATTCAGGTGGTTTATTTGTCTCTTTTTATGTTTTTTTATAATTTTTTCTATTCTCTCTTAACTTCAAGAGGTTTTTGTGTACCTTTTTACATTTAGTAATATTATTTTTATGTTTTTAATATTATTTTCCCTATCTCCCAATTTCAAGAAGTTTTTGTGTATTTTTTCATATAGACTAATATTAATTATTACATAGTTTTATAAATATATTTTAAAATATTTCCCATTAGAATTTTACATATAAATTTATGTGTTTTTTTATGGGATGTGTTAAATATATTTTGATTTGAGCTTATTAATAGTGATTATATTGGTAAAATTGAAAATTAGTAAGATTTTGATACCCAATTTTGAAATTGATGAGCTATTCATAAAATATCATAGTTGTGGAAAAGTATGAAATTATATTATAAAAAAAATGTCATTTTCTTATTGTAACACTTATTAATTGATGCAATACCTCAATGGGGTGGGTGAGCAGGCGGTACCGGACCTAGCTCCCGGAAGGTGAAATGATTTTGAATGATGCATGCTCCTCGACATGACGACGACCAAGCCAACTGGCAGAGGTCGGCTAGAAGAATCAAGAAGGCATCAATTTATTACATATTCAAACTAACCAGCGTTATAACAAACATTTGGTGTCTAGGTATGGGAGGGAGGGTGAGTGGAATTAACTTGACTGAGTGTGCACAAACCTATTAGCTACGCATGCCCGTTGGTCTAGGTGGCTTGAATTTGAACTAGTCTTGGTATGGGAAGTATGTGTTCAGGGTATATACTATTTAGGTGACTTGTAGGATGGCATGGGGTTTGGGAGAGAGGAGCTAGGCTACTCACAGGATAGGCTCATAGCGATGAATGTAACACTTGCAATGCTAATTTGAGCGACATTGCTCGACCCTGGTCATAATTCTCGAGCCATTGCTGGAATTTTGGTAAGTGGAGGGTTTTCCTTTGGTCTTAATTACCAACTCTCTTATACTTTTGGTCAATGTCTGGCGATCTTGATCCTATTTTTATATTGGGAAGGTGTCACTCTGAATCATAATTTGGTACTGGGCATCTAGAGAGGTGGTATTATGTGGCCCTATTACATAAGACGCACTATAAAGGACTTTTTTTGACCGGTGGCAGTAATTTGGTTCGTAGATGGCACACTGCTAGTGCTTGTGGCTGTTGCAGGCATGGGGTAAACACACTCCCTCTAGAGGGCCAGATGAGCCGAAAGTGAGGCCGTGGTTCAAGCGCTCCCTCCATTCTGAAGAACTAGTGTTGTTTTAGCTGGGAGGGTATGACTCGCTAACGAGGGTGTGCTAGGCATGGAGCTCGGTCTAGGGTCTAGCCGGGGGAGTAGGCAGTCCGCGTAGAGGAAATGAATGAGGATGTGGAGGATGTTGCAGACATGGAATGGGAAGTGGCATATGTTTGTGTCCAATCAATAGGTTGGGTCGAGCAGTCACCATCATTGGATTCCATTGCAAAGCAACTCCTCAACATTCAGGCCAACATTGAGGTCATCCATTAGTAGAGATATGATGACACAAATGAGACCATAGCATACATGAATGAAATCCAATTCAGCTAGGGGGATATCATTGACAAACTTATCTCCATGTGCAAAAGTCAATGCTGCACCAACGAACAATTGGATGAGATAGAAACGAGACTTGCCCACATTGAGTTCCATTTTCATGAAGGTCACAACCCTCCAAGGGCCTCAATTGCTCGTGAGACACTGATTCATCCCCTTGACATGTCATCTGCTAATTGCTTTTTGGTTTTGTTAGTGTTTTGGGCTATCTGACTAGTTTGCCTTTAGAACTCTTGTAAGAAATGGTATTACCTCATGTGTTTTTGCACTGATCTCCTCGCTAACAAATCTGGTCACAGTGAAGCTAGGAGAGAAAAAGACATATAAAATAAACTCTGTACCTTTTCGAAAAATTAATGAAAAAAATTGATCATTATTAATTGATGCAATATAGATAAAATTTTGAGCGTTATGGCCACGGCTGAATTCGCCAACAATCCAACTAATTAATTTAAATATATAAATATGTATTACGAATGAAACTAATGGAGAGATACCGTGTTGTATTAATAAAATTGTGCTTTGAACAAGTTGGGATTTTTTTATTAATGTTATAAAATTTGGCTCCCCACTAAAGAATCCTTAAACCTTAACTCAGAGCTCAAGAAGTATAGTTAAATGAATTCAAGAACCTGGTTTTGCTATGCGGAAGTAATCATTCGGAAGGAGTTGAAGCTACCAACGATTCAACAGGTAGCTAAAAGAAAACATTGACGTTAGATCACTAATATTAAATTTTGTGTAAGAACTAAATGCATGATTAACCACAACATGGTTTCCTAGTTATACCTGCAAAAATTACAGGTAGGGCATGACTCTTGTCCACTCTTGTGAAGATAAGTCCAAAAGGAAATAAGACCGCATACATTTATATCTAAAGAAAAGCCGACAAACAAGATTTATGCAGGATTCAAATTTAAAACCAATATTCCCCTTATTAGCAAGAGTGTAGACCTTCTTTTTCCTAAAATAAAAGAGGGCTTTACCAATTACCTGGGATTGCCCAGCCATCAATGATGTCGAAGAATTGAAGCTTTCTTGAGGAAAAGAATAGCATCAACCATTCTATCAACACTCAGAGCGAAGCCTGTCCCTGCCATTACGAAAATGGCCAGAAGGGAAAACCATGGAAAGTGGTAGTCCTAGCCGAACATAATTTCCATTAGATGACGTAAATCAAGGACAGCTGACAGTTCAAGTAGAGTCGTTGGTGGATTCAATTACTAAAAATATTTTAATCATCTAATTGTGCATGAATGGTGCAAAGTGGCAATTAGGAGGAGAGTTTTTTTGAGGAATTTCTTATGGGAAAGATTCTTAATTATGGATATTAACTTCCACTTTATTATGGAGATTTTTAATATGTAAATAGGCTTTGTTACAATATTATCAGCTAATACCATGACTCACTAATACCACATGCTTACAAAACAATCAATCATTTCATATTGCATTTTTTTAATTAATGAATTTAATTAAAAATACAAAAAACACATAAGTATATTGCTAATAATATTCTACAACGTTAAATCTCTATTATTCACCTAAAAATTATTGATAATTAAATTAAAATTGTGAAAATCCTATTCTAAAATATAAAACATAATTAATTTTTTAGATTGATAATAATAAAATATAAAATTAAATATAATTTTAGCTTATTTTATAGTATGTGAAGTAATTATATTTTATAGCTTCATGAATAATTTTTCTCAATCTTTAAAGTTATTTAATTTAATAAATATATAATATTTTGATTTTTAATATAAATATATAAAATTTATTAATTTTTATCCCATATTTATAAGCTATTTAATTTATATAAATAGTATATTATATTTATATTTATTACAGCTTAACTCGATTTAATAATTAAAAAATAAAAATAGATTCCTTTCTTAAAAGCCACAAATCCAAATCCAAGTAAAGGAACATATAGGAAATCTACCTCCCTAAAGTAAATGGTTGAAGTCTTCGTAAAATGAATGACCTTATGGGTACATATATGATGGCAAAAATCATTATACTTTACACGGTTATTCATGGGAATACGCGTCTTTTTGGACAGAACGCTAAGGTTCATATTACAAAATCAGTAGTCTATAACGCGATTTTTTGAAAGCTTTTCTGGCGATTTTTTCCGGTCAAAATTCGGCAGCAATTCATTGGAATCCCAAGTTTGATAGCTAATTTCTGCACAATCGATGGCTCCCAGGGGTTTTTCAGGGCGCTGAATCCAAATATGCAGTTAAAAAACCATTTTAACTGCTAAAAATCAAGATTTAACCTCATTTCTTCCGCCGGATTCTGTCACCAAAATCTCCAAAAAATTGTATTATAGACAACTCCTATAACAAAGAGGTCAAATCACTTTCGTTGAACTATTTCAAGAGGTTCCCTGTTACACAAAATAAGAAATAAGGAGGGACATCACATTTGAGTTTAATATGGTTTTAATTTAAGCATTTTTATATTTTTAAATTAATTTTCAATTGGTTGGGATTATTTAAATGAAGTTTAAATTTATATAGTAATTAATATTGTATTATATTGGTATGAGAGCTGTAATGTTTTGTTTTTGTTTAAATTATATAAAAAAATAATAATTAAATAAAATTATTGGTAAAATAATTAATTTACGTGTTTTGTTATGGTATAAATTTTATAATTATTTTATATATATATATATATATATATATTATATATATATTATATATATATTAAAAAGTATCGAGACGGTTCAAATCTTTTGGAGATGAAAATTTTTGTGAGTGAAAAAGGATTTGACCTTTATGCTTGGTAGATTCAAAATTAAAATGGATCTAGGCTAGTTATTAATTTAGTGGTAATTGCTATAAGTTAACATTTAATAAGTAACTTATGATTTAGTAAGGATTGAGATGTTTAGGGATATGCAGGTTAGGGGGTCTAAGTCATGGAGGGTGGCTACTCCTTTTTCTAATTATAACGCGTCTCATCATAGATTTGAATCCAGTTGAACAAAATGCAAGACCTACCCCCAACCATCTTGTCAAACTATCTTAATGTCATGCTTCCTTTATTAACTTTATCAAATTCTTTAAAATCTCCTTAAAAACTCCCTTCCTCTCAATTAACTTAATAAATATTGCTATATTTTATACATCACTCTATTACAATTTACCTTATGCTTAAGAGGCAAATAAATTTAAACCATGTTAAAAATATGAATTATTTATTATTTGATAATAATATATTATCCTAATAAACAATGAAATTTTTTCAAGGTGTCTGTTTTGGAATAGAGTTATCATAATTTTAATTTAATTATTAGTAATTATTACACGGATATTTAACCTCCATGGAATATTCTAGAATATTCTTGATATTCACAAATCAAAGGTTGAGATTGTTTTACGATAGTTATGCCCTTTTTGTCCTTTTCATTAAATTTATTAATTAAGAAAACTTTCATATGAACATGTATCATATGAAATGAGTTATGGTGTTTTGGGCAAGTGGTATTGTTACTTGTAGTAGATATGTTTAACTCATATACTAATTCTTTTTATAATATTAATAATAATATTAAAGTTATCATTTAGTTAACTTTTATTATTTTTATAATTTTAGGAATCTTATTACTTGTTTTTATATGTAAATATGTTTAACTCATATACTAATTCTTTTTATAATATTAATAATAATATTAAAGTTATAATTTAGTTAACTTTAATTATTTTTATAATTTTAGAAGCATGCATCATGAAGTAAGTGTTTTGATGTTTATCTATGTTTACCAATTATTTAATTTATATGTCCACTAGTTATACAGCTTGAGTGGGCCTAATTGTCAAGAGCATGTGTTTCCTCCTAAGAGGTCACAGGTTCAAAACTAGATATACTTAGTAGTTAAATGCAAGACGACTCATCACCATTAATAAGGAAAAACAAATAATCTTAATAATTCATAAAGAGGTAGAATTTTTGTTACCCTCCAACTTTACTAATTCATAAAAAAAGAATAAGATAATATATTATATAATTATATATATATATATATATATATATATATATATATACTAGTGTATTTTTTTCCTCAATGAAATGAGTTATGGTTTTTTTAGGCATGTGTATTGTTAAGCCATGGTATTGGGCCCATGATATGTAACAAAGCCTCTTTAGAGATTAAGAATCTTGTTACTTGTTTTTTATATGTATATATGTTTAACTCACATACTAATTCTTTTTATAATAATAATAATAAAGTTATAATTTAGTTAACTTTGATTATTTTTTATAATTTTAGAAACTTTGACATGTATCATGAAGTAATTGTTTTAATGCCTATACATGTTTACCAATTATTTAATTTATATGTCTCCGCTAGTTAATAATGCAAATAGATTAATGTAAGCAATCACCAAACATTATTTTCTTTCTTCTAAATATTATAATTTTTTAATAATGCAAATAAATAATATAAGCAATCACCAAAATATTATTATAATTTAGGAGGAAAATTGACATAACTCGATTGTCAACAATTGTTATCTTTAAATGCAGAGTGACTCCCTCACCATTAATAAAAGATAAAACAAATAATCTTAATAAATCATATTAAAAGTGGAATTCCACTTTGATTACCCCTCTGACCTTCATAAAAAAATAAAATATAATTTTTATGAAATCTATATATATATTTTCCTTCATAAAACCCACTTTTGTTACCCTCTCACCTTCTTACTTCATCCCAAAAAATAAGATGCCATTTTTATTAAATTCCTCACAAATATATATACTTTTCAAAGTAGTATATTTTCCCTTATTTATACTATTTTTTTCACAAATTCCACTAAATAAAACAGATTTTTATTAAAAAAAAACCAAACAAAAAACTCTTACTTCTTATAAATAGCTATACTTATAATATTATAAATAACCATAAAACATGACAACCGGCTACATTCAAATGGATACAGCTTCGAGTAGTGTGTATTGCGTTGAACCCTTCAAACATTATACTCAATGTATTATCCACATGGATTATCTTGCATGAAGTTATCATGTACAATGTAAAACGCTTTAAGCTTGAGTTGATTTTCACCTAAGTATTTATTGAGTTAAATTATTATTATTATTTTTTAATTAATTAATTTTATTATATTATATATATATATATATATATATATATATATATCTCGGGTATATTCATGATTAATATTATTTAAAATTATATTTAATATTAATTTTATTTTTTTAATAATATTGATATTTATTAATGTTTCAAAACAAAACCCTCGGCATGACCATGGACTAACTTTGGCCTAGCAGCGCGGCAATTGGGAGCAGCGCGCGCAGCTAGAGCCTTGCGGATCGGCCCAGCACAACAACGATCTGGGCCTTGGCTTCAGCCATGGCCCCTCCAGACTCTTCTCAAGTGGATCCTGAGAAAGCCTTCTCAGATATGGTAAAATCTCTCCCTTCTCTGCGCCCTAGACCTGCAATCTCGAAATTCATAAAGAAACTTGACATTCTTCAGGAAGTCCAACTTCCCCCAACTCTTCCTCGCATGGCAACACTCTCCTTGGCTGAGAAAGGACTCATTGGACAATTTACTGGATTATGGCCATCACCGAGAACTGTGCAAAGATGGGTAGAACGCAACTGGTCTGACAAGATCCCCGGGAAAATATCAATAAGATTTTGTGGGAAAGGCTATTACACATTTCATTTTGAATCCAAAGCAGAGAAGGATCTAATCTTTAGAAGCGGGCCTTACTTCATGGATTCTAGAGGTCTTTATCTTAATAAATGGACCCCTGATTTTGATCCGGAGCTGGACATCCCCAATGCTGTTCCAGTTTGGGTTCGTCTTCCCCATCTTTTGCTACATTGCTGGGGAGACGAATCGGTTAAGGCAATAGGGAACATGGTTGGCAAATACATCGACAGAAGCGAACCTAAGGACAACATGCAAGCCTATGCAAGGATCTGTGTTGAGCTGGATCTAGGAAGAGGACTACCTGAAGCTATAAAGTTAAAAGTGGACGACTAGAGTCACATTCAGCAGCTGGATTACGAGCAGATTCCATTCAAGTGTAAGGCATGTCATGAATATGGGAATTTTGCGAATAGATGCACTAAATTGTTAACATTGATAATGAAGAGCAAGATGGACATTGGGGGCCTGTCAAAAAAAAGAAATCTGTCCCCCCGTCTAAACCTGCTCCAAACTTTGACATTCCTGAATCTTCCATCTAGCGTCCCCCTTCCCCTCCTCCCTTCCCCTCTGGCCTCTCTCAAGATCCGCCAATCCCCTCCTCCTCCAACCCCTTTCTTATCCTATCTTCTGAGGATCCCTCCCCTGACAATCCCGCTTTAGAGCCCTCCAAATCCCTTCAGCATCCGATCTCCTCTTCTCAACCCTCCCTAGAGGCGCCCCTTACAAGGACAACCAGAAGTTCCTCAAAAGAACATGGAGCTACAAGTGAGACATATAAGAAACCAGGTCCCGGCAGAAAATCGACCAAGCAACACAGAGATGAGAATGTCCAGAAGGACATTGCTACGGGCTTTCAAACTCCAATGGAATCCTTCATCATTGGACACCACGAGAAAGAGGCGACAGGGAAAGATCAAGAGAGGCGAGCACCTCTCCGCACACCCAATGCATCATGATGAAAGTTCTTTCATGGAACAATAGGGGACTAGGGCACCCCTCTAAAATAGCAGCCCTTAGAGATCTTCTTCACAATGAGAAACCTGAAATAATGTTGATTCAAGAGACAAAACAAGATCAGCAAGAAATGAAAAAAATCATAGATCATCAGAAGCAGTACTTAGGAACTATTAGCGGCTCCAGAGGAGCCTCTGGAGGGATAGTTACCATTTGGGACAGCCACAAATGGAATTGCAACTCCACCATTATCAACCAAAATTGGATCAAAACCAATCTTGAAAGCAGAACAGGGGATAGAAACGTAGTCATATACAATGTATATGTACCCAATCACTACAAAGAAAAGGAAATTTGTTGGGACAACTTGAAGGAAAGCATTGAAGGCAAAAGCACCACAAATCTTATAGTCGCTGGAGACTTTAATCTGATTTTGCATGCTAATGAAAAAAGAGGAGGAAATTTTACTCATGATCCTTTCAGAAACCATCTGGAAGCAATTATACAGGAGAATGAATTAGTGGACATAATTCCAAAAAACCGCAGATATACCTGGAGCAACCGAAGAATAGGAAGTGGAAACATTATGGAATGCCTTGACAGATTTCTGGTGAATATATCTTTCTTCACTACCTTTTCTGTTGGATATACCAACATCCTTAACACTTCTGCCTCCGATCACTATCCTATCTCCTTAATTCTGGAGACACATCATCCTCTTGGTCCGATTCCCTTTAAATTTAGCCCTTTATGGACCCGAATTTCTACAGTTAGAGCAATTGTCGAGGCTGTTCGGAGACAACATGTGGAGGGGTCGCCAAGTTTCATATGGGAGACTAAAATAAAGAACGTCAAGAGGGCACTCAAAGATTGGGCCAGAGATAGCTATCAGGAACCAGAGGAGACAAAAAAGAAAGTTAAAAAATATTTAGAAGATGTGCAAACCAAGATAGAGGAGCATGGTCTATCCTAGCAATATAAAGAACAGGAGAACACATTGCATGAGCAGCTAACACATGTCAACAAAGAGGAAGAAATTAAGTGGAGAATTAAATCTAGGCAATTATGGTTACAAGGGGGAGACAAAAAACACAACTTATTTCCATAAACAGGCCACTACCCGAAAGTTCAGAAATAATGTAAATACAATCATAGATAACGAAGGAGACAGGTACAACACTCAAGAGGACATAAAGAAGGCTGCCTCCAAACATTATAGGGATCTTCTCACTAAATTCCAAGGAGCAAAAGATTACTCTGATTTGCTTTAGTACTTGCCCAAGGGCGTCACCAAGGAGTTGAATGATACACTAAATAGTGAAATCGACGAAGAGGAAATCAAAAGAACAATCTGGACTCTGCAACCAGACAAGGCACCTGGGCCTGACGGATTTCCCATCTGCTTCTATAGGGAATTTTGGAACCTGATTAAGAAAGATCTAGCAAAGATGTTCAAATGGGTGCAAAGAAAAGGAAAGTTGGGAGGATTCACCAACTCCACTTTCCTTGCTCTCATTCCTAAAGAGAATCGGCCCACCTCCTTCTCTAGATTTTGGCCCATATCCCTCTGCAACTCTTCTTACAAAATTTTTACCAAAATCTTAGCTATGAGACTCAAGCCTTTTCTCCCCTCTCTGATATCTGAAAAAAAGGTGGATTTATATCCAATAGACATATCCATGACTCTATCCTTTTGGTTCAAGAAGCCATCCACTCGAGCCTATCCAGACAAGAGAAAGGATTTGTGCTAAAGCTTGATTTAGCAAACGCCTTTGACAGAGTAAGGCACTCTTTCTTATTTGCTGTTTTAAAAAAGATGGGCTTCGATTCTTTCTTCATTAACACTATTGCTGCCTGTATTTCTGGACCATGGATCTCCCCCCTGATCAATGGTCGTCCTGGTGAAGCCTTCCAATCTACCAGGGGCTTCAGACAAGGCTGCCCTCTCTCCCCTTACCTTTTCATTCTCTTGGCAGAATCTTTCAGTCAAGCCTTGGATCACAACATAAGGGTGGGTCTTATAACCGAAATCAAATATGGAAATGGAGTCAAAAACATTAACTATTCTCAGTTCGCAGACGACACACTACTGATTGGGGGCGCATCAACAACTATCGCAAGGCGATTTAAGAATCTACTAGATCAATATATGGGGTACTCAGGAGGGGCAGTAAATTTTCATAAAAGCTGTGTTTATGGATGGAATATAACAAATCAAATGGTACACAGCATAGCTAGCATCTTTGGCGTCACATATAAAATGGAATGGAATCACTTCTCTTACTTGGGCATGCCAGTGAGTCTGGGACCTCTGAAGGCGGAGACTTGGAACGAGATCATCGACAAAGTAAAAAGAAAAGTTCAGCAATGAGGGACAATCTGGCTTAATCCGACAGGCAGACTCATCCTCCTAAAATCCGGTATCACTTCTCTTCCTCTTTACCGCTTCACTCTATATCAGGCACCCGCCACTTTCCATCATAAATTGGAAATCGCCCTTCGCCATTTTCTCTGGCAAGGGGGAAAGAAGGACAAGAGTAGGTTCAACTTGGTAAACTGGAAACATGTTATTCAATCTCAAGATAGAGGGGGTCTCGGAATCAGATCCCCAAAAATCCTCAACTTAGCCTTTGGGGTGAAAATGGTTTGGAGGTTAATAACTGGACCCACAGCATGGTGGAAAAAGGTGCTGGAGATCAAATACCTCAATTTTCCCAGGCAAAATCTCCTTGATTCCAACATGCCTAACAGAGATTCCTCCAAAATCTGGCGGCTATGCAAGAAATCTCTCCATATCCTTAAGCAAAACACTTCGAAGGTTCCAGGGGGGGGGGGGGGGAATAGCATCAATTTTGGTTCAGATAAAATCATGGGACTTGAGGGCCACCCAATAAGTAAAATTGAAATGACACTCGCTCGAAGTCTTTATGGCTCATTGCTCGAAGGAACAGAGACTTACCCAAGAGTTAAGGGCAATCTATCATGAGTGGTATTAAAACGCAGATTGGCACCTCCCTTGAATATGCACCAGGAAGTCATTCCAATCATTAACTATCTCAACAGCAAAGGCCTCCATAATCTGGATCAAATCTCCAATTGGGACCCTCGCTCCCATGCTTGGTCGGGTTGGTCTTTTCCATAGATTCCCACAGCTTTAGAAGCCAACCTCAGCTCCCTTAAGATGCATCTTCATAACAAGGCCCCTATTAAAAAAGAGGGAATGGACGACTTCCGTTGGGATCCTTCAGGATCTATCTATACTATAAAATCAGGCCATCAATACATCTGCAATAGCACCTTCCAGATGCCCTTGTGGAATCATTGGAAAATTGTTTGGCGCACAGAAGCCCTTCTAAAGATTAAATTCTTCATATGGCTCCTTCTAAAGGGAAAAACTCTTACAGCGGAGAACTTAATCAAAAGAGGAATCAACGGTCCTTCAAGATGCCCCAATTGTTGCAACGCTGAAGAAACAATTTTTATAGAGTGTCCCTTTGCCAGGGAATGTTGGAGAAAGCTGTCCTCTCTCGGAAACCTAACTTGGAATCCTCAGCATAGCATAGCTGAGACAATTTACATCTGGAAAAAAAGCTGTCCTTGGAGAGAAAAAAGGAACAGTTTGGTGAAAAGAGTTTGGGATACTCTCCCCCATACTCTGCTGTGGCGAATCTGGCTAGCAAGAAATAAAAAAATCTTTCAAGATAAAAGCCCTAATGTACGAACAACTTGCATCAAAGCCAAAAGCCTTGCCCAGGAAGCAATTGCAATCAACACCACAGGGAAAATCAAAGCATCAGACTTCACAGTGGAGGAACGAACCATAATCAGTTATATTTTGGAAAGGCAACATCACATCCAGGGCAGTTTCAAGAAGGACACATCGAACAAGAAGCAGGACAGACCTTGGGAAGTTAGACTTCAAGAGCAAGAATTTAAAAGTTGGATACAAAGGAACAATTGCCATTCTCTTTTCTTCGATGGGGCCTCCAAATCAAACCGAGGCATAGCTGGAGCAGGGGGTCTAATACTTAATGAAAACGGGGAACACATTCTCAGTTATGAGTGGAGCTTAGGCAAGGTATCAAATAACAGAGCTGAAGCCTTGGCTCTGTACCAGGGCCTTATTCAATTGTGTAAACTGGGAATTAAAACAGTTAAGGTATTTGGGGACTCCTCAATAGTAATTCGATTAATGATACATCATCAGAACTCGCCCAACACCAAGTTGTAGCAAGTCATTCTACGCAATCAGCTCCTACTTCAGAACATAGAAGAGATTCAATTCTTCCATGTCCTCCGCAGTCTAAACAAAGAGGCGGATGAAAGAGCCAATAAAGCATGCGGAAGGCCAGTCGGCACCCTTAGTTGTAACTCTTCAGAGGCAGATCAACCTATTCCATGAAAGCTAATAATAGCATCAACGTCCCGTTCAACAACATTGATGAAGCATGCGAGACATGTAATATTAGGGCCGTCAAGAGGACGAACCTCTGCACCACTGTTGCAGAGCAACAAGCAATCATTCCATCTCCCTGCAACAACAACAGTCAAAACGCCGGTGGAGCAAGATCTGGCTACAGGGTGCCTCAGGATTTTTTTCAGATCAACATACTTCCCGTGATCTGTCCTCTCCTCATTTGGATTCTCTTCCTGCATTTTGCTATATTTACCCCTCCCCTCCATCTCCTTTGCGCACAGTTGTTTGTCATTTCATTTGACCCTCTGTTGAGTTGCCGTGCCTCCCGAATCAGGAGTTTCTTCTACCCCTTCTGTAAATGGTCAGCACACTCAGTCCTCATTCATTTTTTGCCTAAGAAGTTGTCTCAGCTGCGCCTTACCCGTTGCACTTGTCATAATTTCTCCCAGGTCTTCCTAATTCGCAGCGCATATCGCTCCTATCTCAACAACCTATGTTACCTCTTGCTCCTCAGGTTTATTGTCACGCCTCTCAGTAATCATAGTGTCCCTTATTTCTCCCCGGCTAGCTCTTCATTTAGTCAATGGTTAGCCCTCTCAGACTCTCATCATCGCTCACCTGAGAAGCTGTTTCAACAACGACTAATTCGTTGCGCCTTCTATCATAGAATCGCCCAGGTCCCCTTGTTTTGTTGCGCTTATTGTTCCTACACCTGCATCCTTTGTATCCGTTGGAACCTTAGGTTCCTTGCTGCGCCCCTCAGAAACCACAGTGCCCTTCTCTCGGCATCCTTGCCTAACACCTCAGAGCGCCCCTTCTTTGCTCTTGAAATTACCTGCCCAGCTTTACGTCACCTCTCTGTCGTTATTATGGCCTGTAGTGAGGATTGTCTGCACTGTGCAGACTTGCAAGCCGAGATTGAAGAAATCAGAACTCAACAAAGCATTTTGGAGGAGCAGCAGAGGATCCTCGAAACCAGACTTGAAGAACATAATCGTAGATTAGAAGATCAGAATCGTCGGCTTGAAGATCAGAACTGTATTATGAATGAAAAATACAGGGCTGAAATTGATCTCTTCTTGCACAGAGCTTCCTCTCTGCAAGAACAGTTTCGTCAGCTCTCAAATCACTGTAGTCATGCAGAAGAATCGATTTCCATCCTGCAATACATGATGAAAAGAAAAATATTGTTGCAACCAGCTCCTCAAGTGCCAAGCAAGAAGGAGTGGACAAGCAGCCTGAGGAATCCACTGCAAGGCAAATCAGTCACATAGTCATAGATTAATATGTTCTGCAAGTGTCAATTTTGGATGTCCCAATTTGTAAGAATCTATAGTTGCCTAGTCATTGTTAGATGTAAAAGCAGTAGAAAAAGGATCAAGGAGATATTCCCTTTTTGTAAATATCTTGATCCAAGCTGTCACTGGCAACCATTGTACTTAAGGAGCTTGGACTCCCTTTATCTTTTTTCAGCCACTAATATAGCAACCGACTTTGTTAAAAAAAAAATATTGATATTTATTTATTATAAAAATTAATAATATTAATATTAATGAAAAAATAAAAATTAATTAATCTATATATATATATGTGTGTGTGTGTTGTGTGTTTTTTTTAAGTTAAGTTGTATTTTTAAAATAATAAATTACATTATTTTATTTATCACACAAGATGATATATTTATTACATTCCTAGTTATTGATTATAGATTTTTCATTTTTCCTTTTCTTTTCTTGTGGATGCTAATCCATTTCGAGGAGTTATCGAGAATAAATGTAGATGAGACAATAATAACATTTTTTTTAGAGAATTCCATTGCTGGAGGTTTTTCCATATGCAATGTTTCCTTATCATATTTGAGTGATTTGATTCATGGATACGTTTGGGCCCGCTCATCAACAAAGCCAAAATTATGCTTTAATCTCTTTCATTTCCAGTTGAAGGATAGGCCTCCTTTGTTAAGGGATGAGATGACTTTACATATGGTTGAGCTAAGTCTCAAGGAGTTGATTTGGTGGTAGGTGTCTTCTATTGTTGTGTGTTCTCTTTCTTATGAGTCGAAGTATTCTTGGATCCTTTTCTTCCCTTTGGATCTTGCCATCCATGACTCCTTTTCTTAACATTCAGGTGGGGATAGAGCCCTTGCAAAAAGGGCAAGAATTCTCAAGATGACCAGGCTATTGACAAGTCCTACAATGGAAAGCAGAGTTTTCATAGTCCACCAACTGTGAAAAATCCCTATCCCTCCACTTGAGAATGATTTATCAGGAAACCCTTTACTAAGGTCCACTTTGACAAATATGCAAACAATTGTGACGATTCCTTTCACATGCCTTTTAATGTTTGTTTTAATGAAATGTCCTAGTTAGTTTCACACATTGACTAAGATATTTAGTTGTGTCAAATGAATGGGCAGGTTAGGAAGCCTTACCCAAACTGGAGTTGCTAGAGCCTTAATGGAAAAGGGATTAAAGTCAGGAAACCATGGTTGAAACGAGTGCCCAAAACAACCCCAAAACTAGGGTCCTTGATAAAAAACCTTCTATCAGTCCTATTTTTTTTAAAGAGCACTATAAAGAATCCTTTTGAACAAAAATAGAACAATGTATTATGAGACTAGTTCTAGTGCACCCATTCTCGAAGAGCACATGTCGATTGACAAAATATATTAAAACGACAAATAATCACCAATTTTTCATAATATTTAGAAATGAAGATGGTTACAAGATTATCCACTTTAAGAGACGGAATGCCCACTGTCTAATCCACAATGAATGTTAGCCTTGAGATATCTTTGGGGTTTAGAGGTGAAAGTGCTAACTTTAGGGCATCCTTAAAGGATTTGGATTGGGAAGTTGTGGATGCACCCTAGCCTTTGGCTCCAACTCTTAACCTTGAAACTAAATAAATAGAGATATCATTGGCTATGCCATACTCTTTTAGGGATTTTAGATCTTGAAGTTCCCTACCTCCATATAGGAGCCAAATATTTCCAGAGGGTAGTTTCATCCAATCCTGAATTCTGGTTGTAAGTGAAGAGATGAGACCTATGACAATGACCTAAAGACAAAAGGAACCTCCTGAGGTTGGTCTCACAATGACTATAAAATTCACTAGATTTGGGGTAATAACACCATCTTGGATATAGGAAAGATCATGTAGCAGAAAATAGTTTCCCTGATTTGCTAGATCTTGAGGCAGGTCAGGTTTCTTCAAATATTCCTTTGGAAGCAAACTAATGCCCTATGAAATTCCAAATTTTTCCAGCACTCGCTTGCCGCTTAAGGCAAAAGAGGGTTTTGTAACCACAAGATTTGAACAAGGTTACCAACTTAGAGAGAACTGTATCAAGTTCTCGTTTTTTTAGAGGTCGCAAAAAATCATGATTTTCATGCCAATTTTCAAAAGTATTGATGCAACATCAACCTTTTTTTTTAGCATACTTTTGACACTTTAGTTTTTCTTATGTATTGAGTATGAACAATTTTTTTTAAATGTTAGTGATTTTCAATGTTGATTTTAAAAAGTGTTATGCAACATCAAACCCTTTTTTGAGGGACTTTAAATTTTCTAATATATTAAGTATTAATAAAAAAATTTAAAATATTGGTGATTCCCACTCTGATTTTGAAAAATGTTGATGCAATGTCAACCTTTTTTTTGGGGGACATATTTTTGACACTAAGTTTTCTTATGTTTTGAGTATGCACACTTTTTTCTAAAATGTTGGTTATTTAACCATTTTTTAATATGTCTCCTTTTTTTTACTTCCTAAGATGTTTGTTTTTTAAGAATTTTTCAAGTTTATATATTTTTTTCTTTGCTGCATTTTTTTGAAATGAAATTTTCGTTCATTTTTGCAAATTTTATAAAAATAATAATAAAATTAATATTTGAAGTTATGGATTTTCATATATTTATGTATAGTTAATTAATACTTTAATATCACACAAAATAATTATTATTAAAATAATAATTTACTAAAAATATAATAATTTTAAAACGCTTGCCATAAAAATACACATTATGCATAAAATATAATTAAAAAATACACATTTCTAGACATTTCCCTAAAAATGACATTTCAAACAAATGATTTTTATGGAAAAAAATGAACATAAAAAGTAAAAAAAAAAAAACAAATTTTATGAAGCTTTTATAAATTTTATGTCCAAAAATAATACTATTTGAAGCTATTTATTTATTTATTTCCAAAAATGATGAATCAGATAAGTAAAAATAACAAAATACAAAAAATATGTAAACAAAATAAAACACAACTTTAATATGAAACAAATTATTTATATATATATATATATATATATATATATATATATATATATATATATATAGTATATATATATGTATATATATAAAATAATAAAATAATATATAAATCATTAAAATCAAAATTTGTTTTAAAAATTTGGAAGATATCAAACATTATTTTTGAAAAAGATAATTAATAAATAAATAAGGCATAGTTTATTTTATAAACGAGATAACCTTTCATCAGAATCGAACAATACAATATCAAGCAAGAAAGTGATTTTTTGTTGTTTAAAATATATTTTTGAATGCATAAATGTGTTCAACACCCAAAAGAACCATGGGACTCTAAAATTCTAAAGATTAAAAAAACTTAAACTCAAGTTTTTAAAAATTTATAATGGATTTTGCTTAAAATTAACTAGAAAAAATGTCATGAAAAAAATTATTTCATCTATAAGTTAGACTATACCAAGAAAAAATGTTTGAAAAAATTTAAAATGAAAAATAAAAAAATAAATTATCTAAAAAAAGTTTTTGGCCCAGTGCTTCCGGATCGATTTCAGAAATCAACGGGAAAGCATGCCAAAGGCCATTGGCTAAGTTGGTAGAGTCCCGGTCGACTCCCGAAATCAATGAGAGGTGTGTGCCAACACAACCACTCGTCCATTCCCAAAATCGATAGAGAAGTGCGAAGGACAATTTTTTATTTTTTTATATGTGATTTGTTTTTTGTTTTAATTTGATTTTTTGATTAATTAATTTGTGTTTTTAAATTGGTATTATTAATTTTTTGAATTATGTTTTTAAATGAGATATTTTTTTGTTTTTTCATTTTTTTTTTTAAATTTCTTGATTTTTTTTATTTTTTTCAAGTTTTATATATATATATTATATATAATTTTTTTAGGTTCTTTTTATATTATATTATATTATTTTTCCATTTAATTGTTTTTTTTTTTTTTTTTTTTTTTTTTTTTTTTAATTATTTTTCTATTTTTCATTTTTTTCCGTTACATGTGGGGCAGTTTGGTTACATGTGGGCCACTTTGTTTGTTGGTTTTTAAGTTTTCATTACAATGAATGAAGTTTGTCTCCACTGTGAATTTCTTGGTTGATTTTATATTTTCATTGCAATTGGTCAAGTCCACCTCCGCTACATGTCAGTTTGATGGTTGATTTTTAAATTTTGCTTGCAATGTGTCACATTGTCTTAGGTTAAGTTTTTGAAAGAACTATACTTCTAGCATTTAAAAGAAATGTTCCTTGTATAATGATTCTTTGATTTATGTATCCATTTTTTTATGATTTTTTTAGTCATGATATTTGGTTTTAATTCAATGGTTGATTTTTTTTGAAGAGTCGTGATATTTTACCTGTAACACTATGTTTGAAAAATGTTAAAATTCTGAGGTTTTCCGAAGTCATGATATTCATGTTCAATGCCATGGTTGAGAGTTAGGTCTTTTAGAGTAACGTTATTTTATCTTTAACACTAGTAAAAAAATATAAATTTTAAGGTTTTTTGAATTCATGGTATTTTATTTTTAATGTCATTGCTAAAAAAATATTGGAATTTTTAAAACAACAAAAAATAACGTTGGTGCTTTTCACTTTTTTGCACAAAAAAAATTAGGTTTTAATGCCATTGTTAAAAAAAATGAACTTTTGACGTGATAATTTAATAAAAGGGAAAAATTGTTGATGTAACATCAACACTTTTCATTTTTTTAAGTGTTTTTTCATGCTTATTGCATAAAAATTTTGGTTTTTAATGTTGTTCCTAATTTTTTTGGAATTTTAGCTCAAAAAAAATGTTGATACAACATCAACATTTCTTGTTTTTTATAAAAAATGGAGTTTTTTGGATTAGAGTTCTTATTTTAAGATTAGAATTCTCATTAAATCGGTAACTTTTTTTTTAAATTAAATTTCAAAATATAATAAAATCTCCAGCTTTGATAGCTCATGAGCCTTACCTACCATTGCTGCTTGTGAAAACCGAAGACCAAGACGATCACAAACTAGTATGAGGGTTTCAAGTTGATTTTCCCCTCAAAACAACTTGTGTTTAAGAAAACTTTATTATGTAAAATAATTGGTCTCCCATGTCTCGTAGAAACCTTAACGAGTGGAAGATTCAAAACCAAACATAATTCCCACTCCGAGTACTCCAAAGTCAGAAATGAGCAACCCAATATTTGATATTGACACCTGCAATTTGGGAATTGGCACTCCCAAATCTATCAAAACTCCATTGAGACTGAAATTCGCAGCGACAGGGACAAAGGTCGAGCTGAAAATGCCATTAAAGAAAATTCGAAAATTCAAGTCACCAGTGAAATCCCCCTGGTAAGGTCTACTCCATGGATGCTGCCTTTAAGGGTTTTCCATGTTCGAGCAATGGCAAAGCAAAACTCGTTTACTTCCTCGTCCGAGCGAGCTAATATTAAAAAATATTTTTTTTTTCAAGAATTTTTCTTATATTTAAATATGGTGTATGTAAAATTACCTTTCATAATTAATGTTTTTGATTATTTTTTTGGTGAGACAAAATATTAAAAGTTTTTTTAAAATTAAGAAAACAATATATGAGATATGGGGTTAATTTTTTTTGTTTTTGTTTTTTTTGTTTTTTTATAATTCTATATAATAATTTTAAAGGTGGTAATGTGATTAATTGTAAGATGTTGATCATTAAAACGATTTAATGTTTTGTTTATTTATTATTTTATTTATTTATCAATTAAATTTTTTCTAATTATTAAGAGAACAAATTTCATTAAAAAGGAAACATTGATAACTGAATAAATAATGGAGACTGCAAGGCACATGAGGGTTTTTAGTTTTTGCAGAGTTTCAAATGCTATCACCGTCGTTGAACATGTTTTGGATATTCATTATGGAAGAAGACACAATGTCATTGTGCCCAAACGATTTCTCCTTGTTGCCAAGGGTTACATGGAGACTCAACCATTCGGGGATGGTATGCCATTCAATCACAGAAACTCTAACGACCTCATGATTGGAATTTGGTTCCTTTCAGCGTATCCCCCTATGATTTGGGCGTTTTTCTTGCCTGGATCAAAGACATTTCTACCGTATGAGTGTTTCAAAACTTCCATTGATGTTAAAGATGGGTCAGTAGAGGCCATTAGAAGCAACATCGCTATGGTTTTGTTCCTTTCGGGCAACATTGGTCTCTTTGCTCTAGGGCTCGAGAAGTGACTGAAATTCTATGGGTTTGGGGTTCGTGCCTTTGCTAGGGATGCTTGTCCCTCTATATTTTGGTTGGAAAAAGAAAAGTAAGACAATGACAACAACAATTTATTGAAATTACAGAAAAATAATACCCACTAGGGGTATGGTGAAGATCACAAAGTATTCAACAAAAGGCTCTTGCCAAGTGATGGGGACTTGGATCTACAAAAAAATCCAATCTTTGTTAGGTTGATGCTGGGAGAGACTCTTTTATTCTAGTTAAGGGAAGCAAATGTTGTGCCTACATTGCCTAGTAACATGCATTTGTGGACAACAGTTGTAGAAAATCCCCTAGATTCACAAGCTAATGTAATCTACTAAAACAAGAGACAAGAATCTACTTCTACTCTTTACAGTGGAAGCCCATAAATATCGAGCAAATAATAATCGACAAGAGTAAGAACATCAATGGCGCATAACACAATAAATATTCGGGGAAAGCCTCAGCTGAAAACCTCCAGTATCTGTATTGCATTAAATCAGAAATCCAAGATGATAATACAATGCTTGTTCTCATAAGAACAATCCCAAAACTTAGTAAAATCAATCTCCAGCTCACAAGGAAGCTCAAGCCAAATCCAGGCCTCCTCTTTGTTCTCCAAGCCTCCTATTTCCTTGCGCCCTTGGTCAAAGAATTCAGATGAATACAATATTCTCTACCCAACCTTGATCTTAACCTGCACAAGTGTTTCCTATCCTCCATTTGATGACTTCCTTTGGCCAATACTTAGCCAAATTTCCAAGCCTCCAAGATTCTAATTCTTTGCACAATTCTTGAGAGAATTAGCCCATATTTAAAGGGAAATTCCTCATCCATAACTGTGCAATCCCTTCTAGGTTCAATTCCTAATTGCATGCACCATTTGTACAACTCAGAAAATTATACAACAAATAATGCACTATTCCTGCACTCTAGTTTCAACTGGGTCTTTCTCAGAATCAACATGCATGAGTTTCTGACGAGGGAATCTTCGATTAACTAGAGTAGCACTAGTTGAGTGCACTAATGCATCAACTGACTGTTATTAGTTCCTCAAACAGTTTGGAACTAATTTACCTGGACTTAACTTAGTAAACAGAGTTATCTAATTACCACTCATACTTAACTCATCCTGGACCCCTATAATATAGGGAGAACATATACATGACTTCAGAAAGAGTTCCAACTCGAAATTCCTAAGTTAACTAAGTCAACTCACCCTAGTTAACTATTACAAGTTGCTATGAGAATAAAATTTGATTTTAATTTTCATTTTAATTCAAGGACAAATTAAACTGGAATTTCTGGATTTTATTTTTAACATTTCTTGTTGCTATTTTCAACAAGAATCCATGTGGGGGATATGCATCTCCTCTGCGAAGTGAGACACCTGAAAATGACAAAAGGTCTTGGAGATTATGGTATTAATAGGGCTTCCACCATCTCTATGGTTTCAGACTTGAAAGGTGGCTCCAGGGAAATAGGGTTTCCTTGGCAACACATTTTATGTCTTTTAAGGACGCCCTAAATCCGTGCCCCTACTCTGAATTGACTAAGGATCTCTCTAGTCAAGCATTCATGGTGGAACACTCTTGGGATACCCCATCCCTGGAGGTGAGTGATGCTTTCATAAAACTTAGGGTGATAGAGTACAAAAAAATGCAATTATATGCATGTTAAATGGATTTTGACCCTTGTCATCTACATTTCGGGAGTGGATTCACATGAACTAGGCCCAAAACATAAAGTTGCTATTATTATTGTTCCAAAGGTTATTTTGTAGTTTTGTTAAAAAATATTGAAGACCGTTAGAAGGTTTTTAGCTAAGGCCCTTGGTTTTGGGGAAGAGCGCTCTTTCGATCCAACCATGGTTCCTAGAGTTTAACCCTCTCACCATGAAATCTATGCATGTTCGTGTGTGCAAGAATTCTCAAGATGACTGAGCTATTGACAAGTCTTGCAACAGAAAGCAGTGTTTTCATAATCCACTGACTATGAATAAACCCTATCCATCCACTTGAGAATGATTTTATCAGGAAACCCTTTACTAAGGTCCACTTCAATAAATATCCAAACAAATGTGACGATTCCTTTCACAAGCCTTTTAATGCTTGTTTTAATGAAGCGACCTAGTAAATTTTCCCCATTGGCTAAGATATTTAGTTATGTCAAATGATTGGGTAGCTTAGGAAGCTTTACCTAAATTGGAGTTTCCAAAGCCATAATGAAAAAAGGATTAAAATTAGGAAACCATAGTTGAAATGAGAATCCAGAGTGACCAAAACTAGGGTCCGTGATCAAAAACCTTATGTCGGTCCTTTTTTCTTAAAGAGTTGCACTATAAAAAAATCCTTTTGAACAAAAATACAACACTGTATTCTGAGACCTGTTTTGGTGCATCCATTCTCTAAGAGAAGATGTCGATGGGAAAAATCCATTAAAACAACAAATAATCACCAGTCATCATAAAATGCAAAAATGAAGATGGTTGCAAGATGATCCACTTCAAGAAATGAAATTCCTACTATGTGATCCACAATGAATGCTGGCATTGAGATATCTTTGGGGTTCAGAGGTGAAAGTCCTAGCTTTAGGGCATCCTTAAAGGATTTGGGTTGGGAAGCTTTGGATGCACCCTAACCCTTGGCTCCACCTATTAATCTAGAGAATAAATAAATAGATATATCATTGGCCATGCCATACTCTTTTAGGGATTTCAAATCTTGAAGTTGCCTACCTCCATATAGGAGCCAAATATTGCTAGAGCGGATTCTCATCCAATCCTGAATTCTGGTTGTAAGTGAAGAGACGAGACCTATGGCTTTGAATTGCGAACAAAAGGAACCTCTTGAGATTGTTTTCACAACGACCATAAAATTCACCAAATATGGGGTAATAATGCCATATGGGATATAAGAAAGGGCTCGTAGTAGAAAATATTTTCTCTCATTTGCTAAATATTGAGGCAAGTCAGGTTTCTTCAAATCTTCCTTTGGAAGCAAACTAATTCCCTTTGAAATTCCAAATCTTTCCATCGCTTGCTTGCTACATAAGGAAGCAAAGGGTTTTGTAACCACATGATTTGAACGAAGTTACCAACTTAACAAGAACTATACTAAGTTCTCGTTTTTTTAGAGTTGCAAAAAATCATGATTTTCATGTCGATTTTGAAAAATGTTAACGCAACATCAACCTTTCTTTTGGAGCATATTTTTGGCACTTTAAATTTTCTTATATATTGAGTATGAACAATTTTTTAAAATATTAATGATTTTCAATGTTGATTTCAAAAAGTGTTTATGCAACATCAATCCCTTTTTTGGGGGCTTATTTTTTACACTAAATTTTTTCTAATGTATTAAGTATGAATATATATATTTTTAAAATGTTGGTGATTTTCATACTGATTTTGAAAAACGTTGATGCAACGCCAACTTTTTTGTGGGGAATATATTTTTGACAATTTAAATGTTCTTATGTTTTAAGTATTCACAATTAATTTTTTTAAATGTTGGTTATTTAACCATTTTTCAAGTTATCTCCTTATTTTTTTCCTTTCTAAGATGTTTGTTTTTAAAGAGTTTTTCAAGTTTGTATTTTTTTTCTTTGCAATATTTTTTTCTAATGAAATTTTCAATTTTTTTACTAATTTAAAAAAATATATATTAATATTTTGAAGTTATTTATTTTATTTATATATTTATCTATCATTAATTAAGACTTTATACACATAAAATAAATGTCATTAAAAAACTAATAATTTTTAATACTTGCAAAAAAAATACACATTTTGCATAAAATATAATTAAAAAAATACACATTATCGAACATTTTTACCAAAAAAAAAGATATGTCAAACAAAATATTTTTATAGAAAAAATTGAACATAATTTTTTTAGAAATGATACATTTTATGAATTTTATATAAATTTTATGCACAAAAATAACAATATTTAAAGTGTTTTTTTTCCAAAAATAATAGCTCACATATAATTTCAAGTAAAAAAAAATGTTAAAAAAAAATAAAACATATGTAAAAGAATGTTTAAAATAAAAATAAAGGATTAACAAAATTAAAACAAACAGAATAAAATTAATTATAACAAAAAGTCAAAAAAACATTTAAAAACTAAAGCCAAACAAATAAAAATTAACCCATATAAATCATCAAATCCTGGATCTCTACGGAAATGAGGTTAGAAAATTATGCGAAATACTTTTAATTTAAAAATGAACGTTAAAATATAAAATATTTTAATTGAAAAATTTACTCAAGACATTAAAACATTACTAAGAAATTGAAAAATTAATTTCAACATTAAATTAGAAAAAATATTAAACCATACCTAGCGGAAATAAATTACCATTTAAAAAATTAAAACACAAAAAATGAAAAAATTAAATTTAAAAAAGTAATATAAATGTAAATAAATAAAAAAATTACTACACCAAATTAAAAAAAATATAATAATAAAAAAAGAAATACACTCGCTATTAAATTTTTTTCATCTGTGGTTCATGGTCACTGAGTGGCTGTTACATCCATGAGCAATAATCTAGCCAAATCCATGCCAAAGGGGATTTACTCACTGACCTAATATGTCATGCCTAACACCAATGATGACCTCCCAATTGGCAAGGTACTTAACTACGAGAACTCGACCAACTTAACTATCCCTTGATCAACGAGACTGATGCATTGCAAAACATGAATAACATTAAAGATATTGTTACTTCTAAGTTCAAAGAAAAAATGTGGTTTGAGAAAGATTTAGCCGCTAAAAGAAAATTAAGTTATTATAAGAAGGTCATCAACCCCATCTTAGAAGATCAAATGTATCTCTCTATTTTAACTAGCTCAAAGAAGAAAATTAATATAGCAAAGATAAGAACGAATTCTCACGAGCTCCATAGTGAAACACGTCCTTGGGCAATTCCCAAAACGCCATGGATGGAAAGGATTTGCCATATATGTGAGAATAGGAACATCGAGGATGAAAACCACTTCCTGCTTAGAGGGCTCCCGATTTACAAGCGACACAGTTAATTCTTCGAGTCACCAATCTTGTTAGCAATACTGACTCTTCTAGCCTTGGACCAATGTCGAAGAGATGGATAGTAGGTCGTGTGGAGGCTTCCTCAAGCTTTTTTGAGCATTATGAAAAAATCTTAAATCAAAATAAATAATTGTTCGTTTGAGGTCGATAGACCAATGTTTGGCTTCAGGGGCACGTTATATCCACCCCTCTGTATTCCTATCCATTCATCATAACTAATAAGTAAATGAATTATTATAAATATAATTTAAAAATAACAAAATAAACATTTGTTGTGAAATTATCTGAAAAAAGATAGGATAAATAAAAAATAAAAAAGACATAGTTTAACTTATAGAGGAAATAACCTTTTTCACTGGAATTTGACCATACAATTTCAAACAAGAATGTGATTTTTTGTTGTTTAAAATGCAATTTTGAATGCATAAATGTGTACACAAAAGAAAAACCCTTAGAGTTCTAGAATTCTAGATATTAAACAACTTAAACTCAAGTTTTTAAAAATATATGATGAATTTTGGTTAAAATTAACTACAAAAAATATCATGAAAAATGTCATTCTGTTTATAAATTAGATTATGCAATAGAAAATGTTAAAAAAATAAAAAATTATTTAATTTTTATTTTAACCCTAAGCTATTTCTCGTTAGTTTTTGTTTTGTTTTGTTTGTTTTGTTTTTTGTTTTTTAATTAAGAAAAACATATATATGATTATATATATATTTTTTGTTTTTTAATTTTTATAATTTTATGTAGTAATTTTAAAGGTGGTAATGTGATTAATTATAAAATGTTGATCATTAAAATGATTTAATGTTTTGTTTACTTATTATTATTTTTTATTTATCAATTCAAAATTTTCTCAGTATTAAGAGAAGTAACTTCATTAAAATGGTAACGTTGGTGATTGAATAAATGGTAGAGAGTATGATGTATATAAAGGTTTTTAGTTTTTGTAGAATTTTAAATGTCACTGTCGTTGCTGGACATGTCCTAGACATTTACGATGGAAGAAGACACAAGGTCACTATGCCCAAATTCTTTCTCCCCCTTGCCAAGGATTGCAGGAGGACTCAACCGTTAGGGGAGGGTATGTTATTCAACCACAAACACTCTAGCGACCTCATGATCGGGATTTGGTTCCATTCAGCGTCCCCCCCTGCGGTTTGGGTGTTGTTCTTGCCTAGATCAAAGACGTTGTTACTGTATGAGTGTTTCAAAACTTCCATTGTTGTTAAAGATGGGTCTATAGAGGCCATCATAAGCGACATTGCTAGGGTTTTGTTCCATCAGGGAAACACCAGTCTCTTTGCTCCATGTTTGAGAAGTGGATGACATTATGTGGTTTTGGGGTTCGTGCCTCTGCTGTTTTGGCCCTCTGTCTTTGGGCTGGGAGAAATAAAGGGATGAGGATGAAAACAAATTGCTTGTTGAAATTCTAAAATGAAATACCCACCAGGGGTGTGGTGAAGATCACAAAGTGTT
Organism: Pinus taeda; assembly: GCA_000404065.3. Lineage (NCBI taxonomy): Eukaryota > Viridiplantae > Streptophyta > Pinopsida > Pinales > Pinaceae > Pinus > Pinus taeda. The sequence goes on along the minus strand of APFE031626865.1, from coordinate 22,685 downwards.
TTAGAAAATCCTCCTATCCGACAACGGGGAATTGGATCTCCAAAAAATTCTAATCTTTGTTAGATCCATGTCGAGAGAGACTCTTTGATTGTAGGTTAGGGAAGAGGATGTTGTGCTTGCATTGGCTGACAACATTCAATTATAGACAAGAACCCCTAGGGAGGAGATGCAACTCCTCTATGGAGTGATACTTCTAAAAATGAAAAAAGGTCTTAGAGATTATGATAACAAGAGGGATTCCACCATATCTATAGTTGTAAGCTTAAAAGGTGGTTCTAGGGGAAATCAGGTTTCCTTGGTAATAAAGTTTAGGTCTTTCAAGGATGCCCTAAATCCTGATCCTAGTTCTCAATCGCCTAAGGATCTCTCTAGTCAAGCTTTCATGGTGGAATACTCTTTGGAGACCCCATTACTGGAGGTGAGTGAAGCTTTTGTCAAACTTAGGGTGGAAGAGTATAAAAAATGTACAATTATATGCATGTTCAATGGATTTTGGCCCTCGTCATCAACCCTCAAGAAGTGGATTCACATGAACTGGGCCCAAAACAAAGAGTTGTTATATTGTTTGATAGGTTATTTTATGGGTTTGTTCAAAAATATTGAAGACCGCCATTTTTTTTTTACTAGGGCCCTTGGTTTTGGGGCAGAGCTAGTATTTCAATCCAACCATGGTTCCTAGAGTTTAACCTTTTCACCATGAAATCTATGCATGTTCCTGTGTGGGTTAGACTTCTAAATTTACTCCTTTAGTGGACCTGTTTAGATATCCTAGAATATATTAGAGGATTCTATAGGTCGATTCATCAAAGTGGATAACGAAAAACTTGGAAAAGGGATCATCACCTTTGTTCAAATCTATGTTGAAGTGGACCAAAGCGAAGGTTTATTAGACAAAATCATCCTCAAGTGCGATGGTAAGGATTATATCCAACCATTGGACTATGAGAATACAACTTTCAGGTGTAGAAGGTGCCAACAACTTGGAAACCTTCAGAATGCATGCCCTTCTCCTAAAAAGATGTTTTGATCCCAAGTGCCGAAGAAATCTAGCCATGGGTTGCGAGAACCAAAAACATCTACTCATTCTAAGAACTTTGCAAGTTAGAGAAAGGACGGTTCTCAGCACAAGAACCCACCCATGTACAACTCAACCTCTCGAGATCTAGTTTTGCCCCTAGTTGCAGTGAATCATCCCTTTGTATAGGAGAATTTTCTAGTGAAGGATAGTGAAACAACATCAACATTAATTGTGCCGGCTATTTGTGGCCAAAGGCGCTATCATGAATCTGATTATTCAAATAGCGAAAAAGAAACTATGGAGCTTTATAAGAATAATGAGGAAATGGGTAGATCTTCAGTTGTTATTGATAACAATGAAGGATGGATTGATGTACATACACCAAAAGGGAAAAAAAGAAAAACCCCTGAATAATCTTGGTATTTGATATCGGGAAGTGAAAGAGTATAATTTGGATGATTATGATTTACTAATGTAACCTGTTTTTTGGAAGCAATAGAATTTAATTAAAAAACAAAACAGTAAAATGGGCTTATTTATGTTACTTGTTGGGTATGTGTTATATTCTTTCCACGACTAGTTCTACATGCCCTGGGATTTTATTTTGTGGACCCAAGGATGGTGAGTAAACCCAAAGAAGGTGGGCGGACCAACCCATGGTTTTGTGCATGGGTTTTGTACATGGTTTTGGGCATGATTGTTTTCTGCCCATGGTATTTTATAGATCCGGTCAAGGGAACTATGATTATGTTCTAATCCAGGGTTATGGATTGTGGTTTATGAATGCTTCAACATGTATATCTATGTATTGTAATATTGAAAGGAATATACTGAAACATCAATATGGTAGTCCCGATTTAGAGATCTAGGGGAAAATATCTTTGTATATTTGTTTTATGTTCTTGCCATTGTATATTCTTTTTGTTTGACAAATTCATTTGCAGGTAATGTTTGTACATGGTTAAAACCTACATTTGGTATTAGAGTTGTTTTGGCTTCAAGGTGATGCGTTTGTTGCTGAGGGGTTTTGCTTGGGTATGTGGTAGACCTTATTCAGTGCGAGATTTGCGGGATCGATTCTTGCGGTAAAAGAAGATGGCAAACAATGGAAAGATAGAGATTGAGAAATTTAATGGTTAGAGTTTTAAGCAATGGAAGTTCAAGATGGAGGATTTGTTGGTGGATCAAGATCAGTGGATTGTTGTAGATCCAGACACGACACTAACAAGAATGTCAAAAGAATATTGGGCAAAGTTCGATATGAAGGCGAAGAGCACAATATGGTCGTGTCTCTTAGATTCAGTATTGTTGAATGTATCAGGGGAAGCAATGATGAAGGCTTTGTGGGACAAGTTAGGGACTTTGTACCAATCTAAGTCTCTGGTGAGCAAACTATTCCTGCGGAAAAAGATGTATAACCCGAGGATGAAGGATGGAGACTCGGTGACAAAGCATCTGAATGCCTTTAATACTATGGTAAGCTAGTTGTTATCTGTTGATATAAAAATTTTAGATGAAGATAATTGCATCAGTTCGCTGTGTTCTCTACTATATTTGTAGGATAGCTTGGTTGTTGCAATAAGTAGCAATACAACTACCTTTAAGTTTGATAAAATAGTCTCATCCTGATGAGGTGCTCAAGTTTATGTTAAAAAATAAAAGTGTCAAAATCTTGTCAAACTCAGCTTCTGATTGAATTTCTCATCATTCTGAATCCAACAGTATCAATGACACTCAAATCCAAGCTCGTACACAGAAGTTAGAGCAAGTCAAAGTTAAAGTTTGACTTGCCCACATGGTAGGATTGGATGATGTGGAAAGTCCTTCAGTGAATGAGGAGGTGCCAAGTGGCAGCCTGCCATTGGCCCTCGAATATCACACATCGCAAGTCACAGGTATAGAGGCGTTACAAATCGGCCCCAGCAGGTTCAGGGTTGCGATGCGAAAAGGCCATCGAAAATCGCAATCGCAAATTGTCGAGGGGAGAACAGGTCAGAATTGGCCCTCGGTAGTTACTAGGTTGCGATGCGATAAAACGCAGATCGCAAATCGCATGTCATAGGAAGAACAAGTCTACTTAAGACTGTTGTTGGTTCTCCGCTGGAATGTGAAGTCTGGTAAAGTGCCCGGACGCGTGGTGTTTATAAATTTCGGTGAAAACTCCTGTCGAGTCCACCAATATTGCAATCACAGTGTTCCGCCGTATTAATAAGACTTTTAGCCTACTAAGCTTCACCAATTGCGATTTGCAATATGGCCGTAAGATATAGCCCGCTGTGCGGAGGAATTCTTTCCCAATTACCAGATTTTGGGGCTAATTTGTAGAATTATGCCAGTTTTAGATCATTTTGTGGAACGAATAGTAGGAGAACTAGGAGAAGTCATAACTTCTTTAGTTCTTATCCAAATTGGATGCAAAAAGAGGACAAATAGCCATTTTTAAGCATTCTGAACTCGTGGAGACATGTTTCAAAGGCATTTGAGCATTGTGAAAACACTTTTGTTGTAATTTTGAGCATAATAGAGAGGCCTAACCATTGGAAGCTAGACCAAGGAGACGTAGCCCAAGAGGGGTGAACTCCTCATCAAATCTTTGTGTTGTGTGTTGTATTTTAATGTTCTTTGTTGTTCAACATATGTTTTATGTCACATTGTTCATAACATTTACATAAGAAACTTTCATGGGAATCAGTTAATTAAGCAAACATGGTGAATCCTTAAGCACTTAATAAGCAAATGATAAGCATCTTGGGTTTTATTCTGAATGGGGAATTAGTACAACATTACTAATATGCTCCATTTCAGATCAAGCTAGTATTAGAGCACTGGTTTTGTTTACTATATTTTCTTGTGAAAAGGAGGAGTATTGTTTGCTAGTTTTGTGTCATGCCAAAAAGGTTAAAATTGAAAAGAGGAGAAGGGAACCTCATTGAAAGCCCTGTAGTTGGCTCAAGGGGAAGAAGAGCAAGGTTGCCAAAGTCTTCTACACCAGTACATCCTCAAGTTGCAGAAGTTGGAGTTGAGTCTTCAGAGACCATGTCTCATGAGGAGAACCTATCATGACAAAAGATGAAAAGGCCTTCAGAAATGATTTCTTTGATATGATAGAGATGGTGAAGGTCCTCTATGAAGAGGGGAATAGAAAATTGCAAGGAGAAAGTTCCAAATCTCCCAAAGGATAACGCTCTTCAGGAGGAGGTAATGGAAAAGTAGGTAATGAGAATCGAGACAAGCATCCACCCTCTCCACCATCTTCTTCATTTTCTACTTCACAAGCATCTTCACACTCTTCCACTAATACGACCCTTACTCATGCTCATCACCATTCTTCAAAAGGAATTGGAAAATCACCTCTACTTAAACTTGATGTTAAATTTGAGTTGCCCATGTATAATGGTGAAGTGAACGAAGAGAAGCTTGATAATTGGATTCGTCAATTGGAGGTCTACCGTAGAATTCATAACCTTCAAGATGATGATATTAAAATTAAATTGGCTTCATTGAGAAAGGAGGGTGCAACACTCATTTGGTGGGAAGCAAGGACTCAAGACAAGATAAAAAAACATGGTAAGATCTCTATTACTTGGTCTGATTTCATTGCTCCTATAAAAACACAGTTCTACCCTTTAGCCAATATGCGAAAAGATATCATGAATTGGAAAAATTTCAAACAGTTAAAAGGTCAAAATGTGCAAGAGTATACTCAAGAGTTTAGGAGAAGAGCTCTTATGCTAGGAGTAGAAATACAACCATAAGATACTTTGCTGAAATACATAGGAGGTTTGCATAGCTATCTTCGACACACCATTCTTATGTTTAATCCCACGAATCTTGATGAGGTATATGTTCAAGCTACACAGCTCGAAGCAAGAGGGAAAAATGTTCAAGAAGAAGGTAAGAAGAAGCCATTCCAGAGTGGTGAAAAAGGAAATAATTTTAAAGGAAAGCTTAAGAAAAATTCTTCTGTTAAGAAAGAAGGGGAGAAACCTGTGTGCAAGAATTGTTCCAAAGAGGGCTTCATCCATAATTAAGACCAAAGAAATTGAACAATAAAAGGAAATAAAAGACCAAAATTGTTGTACAACAAGACTTGGGTTCTGACTCAAGTGATGAAACCAAGATTGCAGCCACAATCACTAAGGGAAAAGCCGTGGAAAGATAAAGGAAAGAGATAGTCGTGGCAAGCACCAGCACAACACATAAATACAACATCATTTCAAATGAGGAAATCGAATCGAGATGTTCCACATTCCAGTTATTTCCAAACACACAAAAATCGATACACTGTTTGACAGTGGATCTCAGGCAAATTTAATCCCTGCAGATTTGGTCAAGAACTTAAATATAGAAACTGTGCCTCATCATAAAACATATACTTTGGGATGGATAACCAAGGATGCCAATTTGCAGGTACCACGAAAATGCGTTTTCAGGTTTGCAATCACTGCCAATTTTGTTGATGAAGTCGAATTAGATGTTGTACCACTGGACATTTCTGGAATTATTGGAGTCAAAATTATTGCATGTAAATGGGCATACTGCTATAAGACCTGGTAAGGCATGTGTACCCCTGGGTAATCACCGGTAAAGTCTAGGTTAGACCTAGGTGATAGGGGCGATGTCGGGTTAACAATACCCCGGGTAAATACTTTGAGGGGGGTAAGAGCTAGAGTGAGCGAGATTGTCTCACTTAGCAGGTTTGGTTGGAGTTAGTCAAGGAACCCCACGTCAAGTTTAAGGGGGGAAATTGTTAGGTAAACTTGACTCAGGATAGAGTCAAAATTTGACGAGGTTAAACAATGATGGTTTTGGGGCACATGGTCTTGTGCACCCATGGTATTCTGCCCATGGTATTATATGTAATGGAGCCTATAAAAGGCTGGAAGGACTTCATTGTAATAAAAAGGCCTGGAGGTGAGCGGTGAAGGCTCACTTGGGCGGATTGGCCATGGTTTTGGCCAAGGATAATGAAATTTCATTATGATCGGGTTTTTCCCCAGATTTGGGGTTTTCCTAGATAAACATGTGTGTTCATGTGTTCATGGTTATTGCTGGTTATTTTTATATTTGTTTCTCTCAGTAATTCTCCGTAATTAATTTGTGTTCTTGGGTAAATTTCTTAACAATTGGTATCAGAGCCATGGTTGAGAGTTTGGGCTTCGAATGTACACCTTCAGTGAAGGATTTATTTTAGCCCAATGGATAAAAGGATTCAGGCGCTCGAGGCCGCGAAGTGGCAGAAAGAAGCGACACGCAGGTGTAGAAATTGCTTGACATCTTATAGGGATCAAAAGCCTGCAGGGGGCAGGTTTATGTGTACATACTGCGGGCATGTCGCATGGCGGCTGATGTTGGATATACCGGGCATTGCACCCAGTATCATTGGTCTAGGAATCCAGTCTAATAGCGTTGTGATCAAGGCCTCTTGGTGAAGTCACCCCAGGCGAGGGTTTCAAGGATTCATCTTAGAAATTAAAGGCAGTTAAATTTGGCAAGAAGGTAGCAAAGAAACAAAACAAGGATGCCCGCAATTGAGAGAAGATGGGTCAAAATAGCAGCAGCAATAAACAAAACAAAATAAAAAAATTAATGGAGTCAAAATTATTGCATGTAAATGGTCATACTACTGTAAGACCTGGTAAGGCATGTGTACCCCTGGGTAATCACTGGTAAAGTCTGGGTTAGACCTAGGTGATAGGGGCGATGTCGGATTAACAATACCTCGGGTAAAAACTTTAAGGGGGGTAAGAGCTAGAGTGAGCGGGATTGTCTCACTTAGCAGGTTTGGCTGGAGTTAGTCAAGGAACCCCAAGTCAAGTTTAAGGGGGGAAATTGTTAGGTAAACTTGACTCAAGATAGAGCTAAAAGTTGACGAGGTTAAACAATGATGGTTTTGGGGCACATGGTATTGTGCACCCATGGTATTCTGCCCATGTTATTATATGTAATGGAGCTTATAAAAGGCTGGAAGGACTTCATTGTAATAAAAAGGCCTGGAGGTGAGCGGTGAAGGCTCACTTGGCCATATTGGCCAGGGTTTTGGCCAAGGATAATGAAATTTCATTACGATCGGGTTTTTCCCCAGATTTGGGGTTTTCCCAGATAAACATGTGTGTTCATGTGTTTATGGTTATTGCTGGTTATTTTTATATTTGTTTCTCTCAGTAATTCTCCGTGATTAATTTGTGTTCTTGGGTAAATTTCTTAACATGTTGGGAAGCTCATATTTGTATGACATGAAGGTCGTTTTCCATTGATTTGAGAACAAGTATCATCTGCTTAAAGATGGAGCCCATAAGCTTAATCTGTCTTTGGAAAGCGCATGACAAATGAAGCGACTGGTCAATTCTAGTAAGATTCTTGTGCTCCTTATGATCAAGCAGAAGAATGACACTGAGCAAGAATCCGTTGTAGGCTATGATGTAAAGCTAAAAGCTGAACTGGTTGATGTGGTCAATCAATATGGAGACATGTTACAAGAACCAAAAGGATTGCCACCGAAAAGGGGAATTCAAAATGAAATATAGCTACAACAAGACTGTCCACTCCCAAACATCAGTATGCATAGAATGTTAATTGTGGAAAGTTTAGAAATTAGGAAACAAGTCCAAGAATTGTTAAATTAGGGTGTAATTCATCCCTCTACTTTGCTATGTAGTTTACCAATTGTTTTGGTACCCAAGAGAGATGGAACCTGGCACATGTGTGTATATTATCGAACTTTGAACAAAATTACCATAAAGAATCGATACCCACTGCCCAAAATATATGATTTGCTAGATCAGTTGAAGAATGAAAAATATTTCACTAAGTTAGAGTTGAGAAGTGGATATCATCAAATTAGAATAACTGAGGAGGATATTTGGAAGACTACTTTTAAAACCAAACAGGTATTGTTTGAGTGGCTGGTTATGCCTTTCAGTCTTTGCAATGCTCCAACTACATTCATGAGAGTTATTAATGATGTTTTAAGATCATTTCTTGATGAGTTTTTAATTGTCTATTTAGACGATATTTTGATATTCAACAAATCACGAGAAGAGCATGTCAAGCATGTGAGGGAAGTGTTGGATGTCTTGAGAAAATAACAACTATTTTTGAAGATATCTAAATTTGAATTCAGGAAAACTTCCTTAGTGTATTTGGGCCACATATTTGGAGGAAGTGAGTTGAAGATTGACCCCTCTAAAGTTTTGGTCATTGTGAATTGGCCAATACCCAAATCAGTCACGGAAGTAAGGAGTTTTATGGGAGAACCGCAATATTGGAGGAATTTCATTGCCACTTTCTCTTCCATAGCAACTCCACTACATGCTTTGACCAACGTGAAGGTTGTCTTCCAGTGGGGAGGCAAACAACAAAAAACATTTGATGCTTTAAAACAAAAGATCAGTTCAACCCCAGTTTTAGCATTGCCGGATTTGAAGCAACCCTTTGAAATACAAAAAGATGCAAGTGACTATGCCATGGCTGCAATTCTTTTACAGCATGGTAAGCCCATTTCACTTCATTATGAGATTTTTAATGGTGTTGTTATTAACTATCCTACGTATGATAAAGAGCTTTACGCATTGGTGAAAATTGAGAAGAAATGGAAGCATTACTTGATGGGAAAAGAAGCAATTATTCACACCGATCATCAAACCTTTGCAATATCTGCAATCTCAAACAAAATTACATCAATCAAGGCACTTTTGTTGGATGGGATTTTTACAGCAATTCCATTTGGTAATCAGGTACAAGAAAGGTATTTATAGTAGAGTTGCTGATATGCTTTCTAGACCAATTGTTAATGCATCTATTTTTCCTTAAATTTGTGTTGAGAAATATGCACATGATGTTGACTTTCAAGTGGTATATTTAAACTTGAGTCAAGGCCACCACATTGAGGAATTAGACTACCATGCACATGATAATCTGTTGTATCATTCGGGAAAACTTTTTGTTCCACAGAGAGAGAGAGTAAATGTCACAAGGGAAGCACACACTTCTCTTATTGCTGGACATTTTGGTGTAAGTAAAACAATGGAAAACATTTAGAGGTATTTTTACTGGTCTCGTAGGCTTGAAAGTGTGTCATGTTTTATCAGAGGTTGTTCATTGTGTGCAACTAGTAAGTCTAGTAATAGGAAACTAGGATTGTATACATCACTTCCAGTGCCTTCACGTCCATGGGAGAGTGTTTCTATTGATTTTGTAGGAGGTCTTCCTTTATCAAGAAAAGGTCATGATTATTTGTAAGTAGTTGTGGATATGTTCAACAAGATGTGCATATTAATGCCTTGTAAAAAACAAATTACAGCTGAACAAACAACTCAACTTTTCTTTCAAAATGTATGGGTTCATTTTGGTTTACCTACTTCTATTGTAAGTGATTGTGATTCCCGATTTGTTGGGAATTTTTGGTCAAGTTTATGGAACTTGATGGACACCAAGTTGAAGAAAATTACATCCTTCCATCCGCAATAGATGGTCAAATTGAAGTGGTTAACAAGACAATTATTCATTTGTTAAGAGGATATTGCAAAAAACATCCTAAGTGGTGGGATGAACAGTTGCATTATATTTAATATGCTTACAACCAAGTAAAACACTCTTCTACTCTAACTTTTCCTTTTGAGGCATGTCTTGGTTATTTTCCTAAATTGCCTTTGGATTTTATCTTTGAGAAAGATGTAGCTGTAGATGTACATAGCAACATAGACAAAGAAAATAAATTCATTGAGCAAATTCAGTTCATTCACCAAAAAGTTCACGAAAAAGTAGAAAAGAGTCAAGGTAAGTATTAGGCAAGGCATGATAAGCATCGTGTGGATCATCAATTTTAAATAGGCGATGAAGTTTGTCTCTACATTAACAAGGAAAGGCTTCAAGGTGATGGTAAAAAGTTGAAACCAATCTGTTATGGTCCATTTCGAATTCTGGAAATATTGGTAATAATACTTTCAAGCTTGATTTCAACAAGACACAATACTTGACAGAAAAACAAGGTCATCAAAGGGGGGAAATATTGATTATCATTGAGTGGGTTTCAAAGGTACAAATCCATCAAAGGCCAAATGGATTGAAGAGGGGAAGGTAATTGAACAATACCATCATTTGTTAAATAAATGAATATAATCTTTTGGGGTCTAAAAGGCTTTGAGTGGGGAGGAGTGATCATGTGCTCAAGTTTATGCTAAAAACTCAAAATGTCAGAATCTTGTCAAACTTAACTTTAGATCGAAGAGCTCATAATTCTGAATCCAACAGTGTGAACAATACTCAAATCAAATCTTGTATGCAAAAGTTAGAGAAAATCAAAGTTCAAGTTTGACTTGCCCACATGGCAGGATTGGATGATGTGGCAAGTCCTTCTGTGAATGAGGAGGCACCATGTGGAAACTTTCCATTGGCCCCCGCATATCGTAAATCGCAAGTCACAGGCAAAAAGGCATTACAAATCGGTCCTAACAAGTTCAGGGTTGTGATGCGATAAGGCCATCGCAAATCGCAATCGTAGATCGACAAGGGGAGAACATGTCAGAATCGGCCCCCGACAGTTACCAGATTGTGATGTGATAAATTACATACTGCAAATCGCATGTTGTAGGAAGAACAAGTCCACTTAAGGCTACTGTTGTTTCTCTGTTGAACTGCGAAATGCGGTGAAGTACCCAAACGTGAGGTGTTTATAAATTCTAGTGACAACTCTTGTCAGGTGTGCCAATATCACAATTGCATTGTTCTACCATGTTAATAAGACCTTCAACCTGCTCAACTTTGCCAATATCACAATCACATTGTTTTGCCATGTTAACAAGACCTTCAACATGCTCAACTTTGCCGATTGTGATTTGCGATATGACCAACAGGATATAGCCCACCGCGTGGAGACATTCTTGCCCAGTTAGTGGATTTTAGGGCTAATTTGTAGAATTATGCCGGTTTTAGAGCATTTTGTGGAACGAATAGTGGGAGAAGTAGGACAAGTCATAACTTCTTCGGTTCTTATCCAAATTGGATGCAAAAATAGGCTAGATAGCCATTTTTGAGAATTTTGATCTCATGGAGAGAGGTTTCAGAGGCAATTGAGCATTGTAAAAACACTTTTGTTGTAATTTTGAGCATAATAGAGAGGCCCATGCATTGGAAGTTGGAACAAGGAGATGTAGCCTAGGAGGGGAGAACTCCTCACCAAATATATATGTTGTGTGTTGTATTTTGATGTTCTTTGCTGTTATTTTGCTATTGTTCAACATATGTTTTATATGAAATTGTTCATTACATTTACATAAGAAACTCTCATGGGAATCAATTAATTAAGCAAACATGGTGAATCCTTAAGCACTTGATAAGAAAATGATAAGCATCTTGGGTTTTATTTTGAATGGGGAATTAGTACAACATTACTAATCTGCTCCATTTTAGATCACATCCTTGTTGTCGTAGGAGACGAGACAAAAAAATATGGAGAGCTAGAATGGAGATTCCTTATCTATACGAGGATGACCCCATAATAGAAACATAAATGAGTCCTCAAGTGGGATATCTAAATCTATAGGAAGATCTAAATATCCCGGAAAAGGTGTAAAGGTATGTTGGAAATACGAAAAAGAAGGGAACTACAAAAAGGACTATATATATAAAACTCCTGAGAAAGGAAGTAGATCTAATGGTTCTCCTTCTGTAGAGGCAGAAACCACATCATATGAAGGTGTGGATGTGTAATTGGCTTCTTCTTCAAGTACACATTAGACCATGAGGCATGGTTGATTGACTCAGGTGCATCCTTTCACTTCACTTTATTAAATAATGTAACTAGGGTCAAATTCCAATTTTGAAAAATTATTTGATGGAGATGATGATTTCATTGCATTCCTCTTTTTTAGAGGACCAAAATCGACCTAAATATCATCAAATTTGGATACGGGAAAGTTTAATTATGAAGAAAAGCCCACATATGCACATTTGAACAGGTCAACCCTAATGGTAAATTGGTCACCCTTGAAAGCCTATAAACACAAGTGACCTCAAGCTCATTTGAACACCACCAAGTATCTTCTTCTTCTCTTCTTCATTGATTAGTTTACATAGGTCTAAGGTTGGGTTGATAAAGAAGTTCACAAAGGTCCAAAATTACAGGGTCCAAAGCTTGCATATGTTTTTAGGGTTTTGGGTTACAATCATTGGCTCGTCACAAGAAAAAATAGATTGTAGTCACTGACTTGCAGGCTCAAGGGAGTGACTACAAGCCTTCATTCGCTTACACAACTCCTCCATGTGACTGGGAAGTTTCATTGGTATTTGATTGTTGACTGCAGTTGATCGCAAATAGGAAAAGTTGTCTTTGATATAATTTGATGCTGGAAACATATTTCTAAATGTTATTGGGTTGTTTTACTGAATGACATTGTATTGGGCTCATTGTATTTTTTGTTGAACATTTTATGAAAATGTAAGATAAGAATAATTTCAAAAGGTTTTCCCCCTTGTGGGGTTTTTCATTGGTCTTTGACCAAACTTGGTGTCTATTTTTGATGTATTGATTGTCTTATTTGTCATTGCATTTGTTGTTCTATCTTCAAATACTGTTGATGAATAGAAATATTAATTGTTATTGGAAATATTTCTAATTGAAGTATTGAATTGGGCTAAAGTAATTGATACAACATAGAAAAATCTAAAAATTTAACATGGTATAAGAGCTAAGGTGAAGGACACACTCAAAAGGAGACAAGAATTGAAGCAATCAACTTTGGGAATGTTGAAGGATCTAATCTAATAAAGTCAATATGTCTCCCTTCTTCAAGGAAAATGAGAAGGTGGGTGACACATCCAATTTTTCTACATGGAAAGTCAAGCTGGAGATCATAGCTGATAACAATGATGTTTTGGACTAAATTCAAGGAAAAGTACATTAGCCTCCAGAGAATGCTTCTACTAATGTCAAGAACAAACACAAGAAAGGTGAGTTAAAAACAAAGCAAATTATAGCTGATGGTTTGCAAGATAGTTTACTTACATATGTTGGAAATTTTAGGAATTCTAATGACATGTATGATAAGATAGCTCGCATGTATGAAGTCAACAATTTGAATGAAATCATCTCCCCAAAAGATCAACTCAAAGACACAAATATGAACAAAGTAGAATTTGTGCAATCCTACATTATGAGGATATCTTGTGTTAGATATCAATTGCAAATAGTTGGGGAATCTGTGTCTGACATGGAATTGGTGATTGCAACTCTTAGAGATCTCCCTCGTATTTTGGAAACCTTTACTACTACTATAAGCAACACGAATGTCCTCCCATCATTTGATGAAATTTTTGGAAATATCACTTAAGAAGAATCGAAGATGATATCAAGAGGAAGGATTCAAAAACATGAAGAAGGATAGCCTTATACATTCATCACTCATGACAATAATAAGAAGAAAGGAAAAGAAGGTCCATCAAATTCAAGAAAGCCTCCTCCTATAAATGCAAATAGAAGGAAGGAATTATTTCACATTGAATGCTACAATTGTCATAAGAAAGGCCATTATGCTCGAGATTGCCCTGAGAAGAACAATGGACCATGCTAAAATAATAGAAACAAAAACAATAGGTTCAATGATCAAAGAAGAAGAGATGACCAATGGAATGATCACAATGGAAGAGATGAAATAAGAAGAAGAGATGCTTCGAGAAACCATGAAGAAGATCGTTGTCCACAAAAGTAGTCAAGATTCTCCAGGTATGAAAGTAATGTTGCAAATTAGTTTGAATATATTCTTATTTCTACCCTTACTAGTTCATCTCCTCCAAATTCGTGGGATAGTTGGTTGGTTGATAGGGGGGTCACTCATCACTTCTCTGATTATAAGGAAGTTCTCTGTAATTTGGTAGAGAGGAAGTCAATTTTGAAAATCATTCTTGGATACAATTCCACTCATCCTGTTAAAGGTTTTGGGTTTGTCAAATTTCATTTGAATTCCAGGGAATCTATTTTTATCCATCATGTGACGTATGTGTTGGAATTGAAGAAACAATTGGTATCAATATCCACTTTGGGAGACAGAGGGATGAGGGTTTTCTTCATCAAGGGAAATGTTCTTACTTGTTCTGTTGGATTTCCTATGAGAGATGCATTCACATTGGGATCAAGATATGAAGGAATCTACAAGGTTATTGGAAGACCAATTCTAACATTGGTCCATGATACCAATTATCTAAGCAAGCTATGGAACCAAAGACTGACCCATCTACATTATGATTCTCTCCCGAAGATGGAGAAATTGGTATCTGGGGTTCCCAAGGTTCAAGCCCACCATGATGGAGTATTTTTAGGTTTTGCCAGTGAAAAGAAGACAAGGGGAACATTCCTCTCTAGCGAGAACAAGACAAATGACATCCTCCATCTCATTCATTCCGATATATGTGGTATGATGCCCATGCATTATATTGGTGTCCATCTCTAATATATCACCTTCATTGATGACTTCTAAAGAAACTCATGGATATATTATTTGAAGCACAAGGTTTAAACCTTCAAAATGTTTGAGTTCAAAGCCTTGAACAAAAATCAAACAGGGTATAAAATCAAAATATTTAGGTCTGAAAATGGTGGATAGTATATATCAAAGGAGTTATCTTTTCAAAAAGGAAGGTATTAATAAAGAGGAAATTGTGCCCTATACTCCCAAACAAAATGAAGTGGTTGTAAGAAAGAACAGGTCCATTATAGAAGCTTCAAATGCCATTCTCCATGATCAAAAGTTGTCAAAGTTCCTTTGGGGAATAACAACAAATGTCGTTGTATATGTTCAAAATAGGCTACCTCATCAAGCATTAGACAACAAGGCCCTTGAATAAGTATTCACAGCTATGAAGCCTAATTTTGGCCATCTCCATATCTTTGACTGCCCCATATATTTTCATGTGCCAGAGGAAAAAAGAAAGAAGTTGGAAGCCTCAGGAAGAAAAGGTACATTTATTGGATATTGTGAAAATTATAAAGCATCTAGAATATATATTCCTGGTCAAAGGAAGGTTGAAATTAGTAGGGATTTTACATTCGATGAAGATGTTGTCCTTGGAAAAGCAAGGGACATTCCTCTGCCTCCTCCTCTTAAGAAAGAATGATGATATGGATAGATTATATGGTCCTTCCATGTCCGAATCGAAGACAAATATTGTTGATGATCTCATGGAACCCATGGATCCCTTAGATCCTCCTCCATGTGATCCTCCCTCTAGGAAGAGGCCACTTTGGCTTTGAGATACATTACAATATGATGAGATATAAGATCCTGTTCAAAGATCATTTAGATAAAGGAAGAAGCCATGGAAGTACTAGGGATATGTTGCAGCCATGAGCACTATGATTCAACCTGAACCTCCCACATTCAAAGAAGTCATAAAAGAACAAGTTTGGAAAGAGGCTGTGGTTGAAGAATAAAAATAAATTATGAAGAATAACGTATGGGATGTTGTGCCAAGACCAAAGGGGAAAGCTGTGGTGAATTCAAAGTGGCTATTCAAGATCAAGCATGGAGTTAACGATAGCATTGAGAAATACAAGGCATGATTCATGGCTTGAGGATTATCCCAAAAAGAGGGAGAAGATTACGATGATATATTTGCACTTGTGTCTCAATATAAAACCATTCATTCGATAGTTTTCCTTGCCGCAAGTCAAGGATGGACCCTTCATCAGATGGACGTGAAGACTACATTCCTCCATGACATGTTACGATAAGAAGTGTACTTTGAGCAGCCATAAAGATTTGAAGTAGAGGATTGAAAGACACATGTTTGCAAGCTGAAGAAGGGATTCTATGGTTTGAAGCAAGCCCTTAGAGAATGGTACGCCCACATAGATAGTTATTTGGTGAAGCCAGGATTCATAAGAAGCAATGTCGATCCCAACCTCTACTTCAAGGTAGTCTAAGTTATGCCATTGATTTTTGTTTTTTATGTTGATGAGGTATTCTTAATAGGTAATGAGCCCTTTATGATTGAGTATAAGAGGGAGCTAGCCTCTAAATTCGAGATGAAGGACCTTGGAATCATGTACTACCTTCTAGGCCTTGAGGTGTGGAAAAGGCTTGGTGATATTTTCCTTTCACAAGGTAAATATGTTGTGAAGGTTTTAGAGAGATTTGGAAAGATAGAATGGTATGATAGAATGCAAGTCACTACCCAAACCAATGGAAATGAAATTCAAGAAGTTATGTGGAGAAGTTGCAGGACTTGATTTGGTGAATCCATTCAAGTATATATAGTATATTGGGGCTCTGATGTTCCTAGTGAACACTCGCTCAGACATATGCTATGTAGTGAATACGTTGATTCAATTCATGAATGAACCTCTCCATGCACATTTGATCACTAACAAACACATTTTGAGATATTTGCATGGGAAGATCACACTTGGTATGATATTTTCTTCCGGAGATGTTTGAGTTCATGGATACACTAATGTTGACTGGGCATGAAATGTTATCGACAAGAAGAGTACATCTAGAGTTCGTTTTAGCCTTGGACTTGCCACAATATCTTGGATGAGCAAGAAGAAAAATTCTGTAGCATTGAGTACTACTTAGGCATAGTATATTGCGCTAGCATGGCTAGCCGCGAAGTATTTGGTTGAGGAAGCTCTCTCGAGAGCTATTTGAGTAGGTCCTAGAAACTACAATGATATATTGTGACAACAAGGGTGGGATTTGTTTGGTAGAGAATCCCTTATTTCATAACAAGTCCAAGCACATAGAGATACGATATCACTTAATTCGAGACATGATGCAGAGAGGAGATGTTAGACACCATGACATATCGATAGATGAGAAGATTGTAGATATTCTCACCAAGGCTTTTCCAAAATGGAAGTTCTTGGTTTTTAGAGATGAGTTGGGACTAGTTGATATGACCCCTCCTGATAAGAGGCATCGCTGATCGAGGACACTGTGCCAACTCTTCCCCTCCTGTTTGAGCTACCAAGGTGGGGAATTGAGATGGAGGGCTCTTGGGGCTGAAGGATATATGGACAATAGGGTATCAACCCTATCTATTACCCATAGGGTTGGAGATGTGGTTCCCCTAACTTGGTCTTTATAGAGTATACCCTAGTTGGAATCATACCCAAAAGATGAGCTTGTTAGGATTTTCCCTCCTCGTCTGGCCAACAAGAGGAGGAGGTTTGGGTCATGTGATCCTCACCTTTTGGTAAGTCGGTGTTATAGGTCTATTTGGGCACATCACTCTCGACGATAAAAATAAGTGTAAACATGGTCTAATTAAGTTGCTACATGCCCTAGACATGAAACCTCATTGAATGCTTTCATCCATGAGAGTCTCCTAAATTCAAACCTTGCTGAAATACTTCCTTGGATCACCAACGCACCCCTGGTCAGGGGTAAGTGCTCTGCAGTGTAGGTAACCCCATTCAAGGCCGTGTTGTAGAGCACCTAAGCCCAGGCCTGTGCTAGGTGAGAATCCTCGAAATGTTCATTGGATCCTGAGTATATTCCTCCTTTATAGAGCCTTCTAGAAGGAACCCAACTCCTATCCTATCAAGATGAGCTCGACTTAGGATAGCCTTGGATCATCTAATCCTCTATCCTCTCATCCCTTTGAACATGGAAACTAATCATCCAATTATGGAAAACCATTCAATGCCATATTAATGACAAAACCACTTACGCTCATCTATAAATTTTCCTCCCATCATAGAGCCAGAGAGCTTGGATATTATAGAGAAATGTTGTTAGTTTAGAGACTTGAAATCATTATCAAAGTAATGTTATATTGTTGGATTGATGTTGCCAATTGTGTGATGAGGGCTTGGACTAAGCTGGATGAGTGACATGAAATTGAAACACATTAGGTGTAACTTCTCCTTCTATCAATCAATAAAGTTGTTTGTTCATTTTCCAATAATTATGTCTATATCTATGATGAATGTATGTTCAAATGTTGTTGATTCCATTTGTTTAGAATAAATAGATCATATGCTTTGATTCTTGTCATCTTCTGTTTATGTTGGCAAGTAACAATTGAGCGAATTCAGTTTAAGCAGGAGCAATGGGAGCAACTCAAAGGAGCTCAAAGGAAGTGAAGGATAACAAGTAGGTTCTTTTATCTTATCTGTTTATTGTAGGAAAAGGTTAAACATCTTTACTTCAGTTGTTCTAAGTGTAATTATCCAATTAGGGAAGATATACTTATCCATAGGTATAAATTCCATATAACAAATTGGCAACCATACTGGGGAACAACCATCTTTCCTGGTAGTTATCCCTTGTCTTAGCAGCACCCGTAGACTTTTCTTGAGTTCATTTACCTATATTCAGTGATTTTGAAGCTTGTTTGGTCAAAATGTCTGCTTATTTGTGTGTTGATAGGTCTCTCTGGAATCAATGCACTCTTGTTCTGACACAATGCGCTGCAGAGTAGCCTTAGCCTAGAGACAGTGCTATGCAATGCACTGTCTCCCACTCAGGGCTGCGCTGGTCCTTGTCAAGCCAAAAACCCATATTTTTCTTGCTTTTTTCCAAACTATTTCACATCTTGTTTGCTAAATGGTCAATGTTTCTCTGTCCCTGAAGTCCAAATTAGCATTTCTTTTCCATGCCCACTTTGGCTTTGTTTGTTCAATGTTTCTTTATGTTTTCTTTATCATTGTCGAATCAATCCCAAATTTAGCTTACATTGATTAGTCTTTACTTTTCTGAAAAAAATTGTCATAAAGTCTTCATTTCTTTGAAAAAGAAACTGTCATAAAGTCTTTGTTTCTTGTGAAAAGCATTGATTAATCGTTTGTTCATTTAGTTTCTTTTATGTTCATCTAAACATTAAAGGAATGAAAACAAAAACATGCATAATGTATTTAGAAGTTTGTTTGTGCTTGTAGGAATGGTATAGGGAAAGTTGCATTCAATGTGCTCTATGCTCTTTGTTTAAATATTCTGATTGCTCTATCCCTTTTAGTTACGGTTTTCATTGTTTAAGTCATATGAAAAGAAATTTTCACATCTTAGTTGCATTCTAGGAGTTTCAGAAACATCATGCGGTGAACCTGAAAGGCAAGCTTTTAAACAAGATCAACTAAAATTTATCTGAATTTGTCAGGCCAGGCAGTAACTCCACAAAACAAACAACTGATTTCTCTATTATTCCATAGGTAGGTCATTGTTATATACAATAGGGAGTGATTGTTCAGTTCATCTCTCGATGACTGTTCACATTCCTAATTTAATTATTTACATAAAATTCCCCCAATCATGAAGATTAGGTGTCAACAGTCCCCCCCTTAATCTGAAGGGATGTTGGTGAGTCCAAGAATCATTCTGAATCGTTCAAGCTTTTCCCTTCCAAGTGCTTTGGTGAAGATGTCTGCAATTTGCTCATTTGTGGAACAATGACGGAGATGGATTGATTTGGCCTCAACATGATGTCGAATCAAATGATATTTAGTATTTATATGCTTCGTTCGATCATGGAACTTTGGGTTCTTGGCCAACTTTATTGCAGAGGTGTTGTCAATCATGAGTGGAGTTGATTGTACTTGTTTTACCTGCAAATCTTCAAGAATTTTCCTGAGCCACACAATTTCTTTTGTTGCTTCAGTTGCTGCCACATATTCTGCTTCTGTTGTGGAATCTGCTGGAACTGATTGTTTGCGTGATCTCCAGCAGACAACTCCTGATCCAAGACTCATAAAATATCCTAAAGTAGATACTCCAGTTTCTTTGTCTCCATCGAAGTCTGAACTAGAGTATCCGATCAAACTAAGGTCATCCACCTGTGTGTACTTGATTCCATAGTTTTGAGTTCCCTTCAAGTACTTTAGAACTATTTTTGCAGCAGACCAATGTCCCTCACAAGGCTTTTGCATAACCTGTAGAGGATTCCAACATCAAATGAAATGTCTGGTCTGGTAGTAGTGAGGTAGATAGACTTCCTACAAGCTGTCTATACTTTGTTGCATCCTCAAATTCCTTTCCTTCAATAGATGTGAGCTTTAAGTTTTGTTCCATTGGAGTAGTAAGAGGATTGCACTCTGTCATGCCAAATATGTTTAACAAATCTCCAATGTATTTCTTTTGAGAAAGAAATATGGATTTTGGATGTTGGGTTACTTCAAGGCCAAGATAGTAATGAACATGGCCCAAATCAGTCATTCCAAAACTTTTTCCTAATTCTTTCTTTATGGATGCAATATAGCTTTCATTGTTCCCTGTCATTAAAAGATCATCTACATATACCACAAGATATACAACTGTTTTGCCAACTTTCTTGACAAATAAAGTTGCATCATCAAGATCAAAATGGTTGAAGTTGAGTTTCAGAAGATGCTCAGTTAGTTTTTCATACCAGGCTCGTGGTGCTTGTTTGAGGCCATACAAGGACTTCACAAGTTTGCATACTTTATGTTCATGTCCTTTCATAGCAAATTCTTCAGGCTGGGACATAAAAACATTCTCTTTTAGATCTCCATTCAAGAAGGCAGTTTTTACATCCATTTGATGGACTTTCCAACCGTTCTGAGCTGCTAGTGCAAAGAGTTTCCGGATGGTGGCCAATTTTGCTGTGGGGGCAAAAGTTTCCTCATAATCGACCCCTTCCTTCTGTGCAAAACCTTTTGCCACAAGCCTAGCTTTGTGCTTGTCAAGTGAGCCATCAGCTTTGTACTTGTTCTTGTAGACCCACTTGCAGCCAATTGGTTTGGTTCCAAATGGAGGATCAACCAGCTTCCAAGTGTCGTTCTTTATGAGGGCATCATACTCCTTTTGCATTGCTTCTTTCCATTCATCATGAGAATCAACTTCTTTAAAGGAAGTTGGTTCAAAATCTGTAGACAAGTTCAATTCACAATCATAAGAAACATCCATATCAACAGGTGAATTAGAGTCATCTACATCACCTCCATTTTGTCGGTTTGCATTTCTGGTTCCTGTTTTTCCAATTTCATCAGGATGAACACTTTCAAGTGTCTTTGTAAGCCATTTTAGGGGACCTTTCTGAGATGGTCCAGGCTGATTTGTTGATTGAGTTGGGAGTGAATCAAGATTGAGTCTCCCAATTCTATCAATTACATCACTTAAAGCATCATCCGTTGTTGGAGTTTCAGTCGGGGGAGAGTATTCTTCAGAAGAAGAATCCACATGTTGATCTAGTATAGGAATCCCCCTTCAAGACGTGGAATCCGATTATCAAATTCTTGAAATGATTTGGTTTTTGTGAATCTATCCAAGCGATCAAGTTGCCGCTCAACAACATTGTCAGATTTGGATGATTCAAGAAAAATTACATCTCTAGATACAACAAACTTTTATTTACTTCATCATAGAGGCGGTATGTTTTGGAGGTGTTTGAATACCCCAGGAAGATAAACTTATGACTTCTAGCACCAAGTTTGTTTCTATGTATCAAAGCATAACAGGTGGAACCAAAGATCCTGAGATGTTTTATCGAAGGAACATGTCCATCCCATAATTCATAAGGAGTCTTGTTTCTTATAGCATGAGATGGACATCTATTCTTTATATATGTAGCACATAGAACGACATCAATCCAAAACATTATCTTTACATTTTTGAAGAAAAGCATAGATCGTACCATATTCAAGATTGTTCTATTCATTCTTTCAGCGACACCATTATGTTGGGGATTATAAGGCACAGTTGTTTGATGTTTGATCCCATGTTTGTGAAGATAGTTTTCAAATTCATTTGATGTATATTATTTTCCATTATCAGTGCGAATAGACCCAATATGAGATTGTGCATCATTTCCAATCCATTTATGAAAATTCTTGAATGTTTGGAAAGCATTAGATTTGTTCTTCAATAAATAAACCCAACACATTCTAGTGTAGTAATCAGTAAACATCTTGATATATTTATTTCCATTTGCAGAAGAAGGAGGCATTGGACCACATAAATCTGAATGAATGAGTTCAAGTTTCCTATGTGCTCTTGAATGTGAATCATGAAAAGACTGTTTGTTATGCTTTCCTAGAATGCAAGCATCACATTGCTAAAGTTTTCTAGGAATTGTAGGAAAGCCAACAACACCATTTTTCTTCAATAAGTGGAGACTGTCATAGTTCAAATGTCCAAATCTACCATGCCATAATAAACTTGATGGAAGTGTACCTTCTTCATGATGAGAATTGTATGAGAAATGTTTTGCATGAGAAGATTTTCCTTTCAATTTGAGAAGCCTTTCTTATTCTATTAGCCTCATGACAAGTGAGTGGTCAGATGCTTTTCTTACTTCAAGCTTGTCGTCAAAAATATAAATGGAGTTACCTTGCTGATGGATGTGGACCAAGGACAACAAGTTTCTCTTGAGTTGTGGGAGATATAGAACATGATCCACAAGAAAGTCTGGAAGACCAAGCAGTTTAAGCTTGATTGTGCCAAGCCCTGATGGGTTGATTTTTTACTGATCTGTAAAGTATATTGCTCCATCAACATTGTGAGTGAAATCTTCAAAAAAATATTTTCTATGAGTCATGCGACAGGTTGCTCCTGAATCAAGCAACCAATCATTTTTCCAGGAAGCAAGTGAAGCATTAAACAATTCTTCATTTACTCCAATGTTACATTGTGCCTCAACATAGTGAGCGGATTCAGGTGCTTTACCTTTGTCTGTATCATCAGTTTTACCTTTCTATTGGTTTCTTTTCTGCTCA